>LPNX010316138.1:392584-471637 GCA_001517045.1 Pseudotsuga menziesii | reverse complement strand
ATAAGGAAGCATCCAAATCTAGCATAAAGCAGGCTTACCCAAAATAGCCAAATCCCCCATAGGTGTAAAAAGCTGATCCCAAATCTATCAAGGACCCCACAAATTAGCAAGGGCACATGCGCAAGCTAAAGAGTGGTCAAATGGCAGCTCATACATGCTTTTGCATGGAGTAAAGAGTGGAGAAGGAAGAGGCAACAAAGCTGATTCACCTCACCTAGTCTTGCTTTCCTATGTGCCTTAAAACACTGAAAAAGCAGGCAATAAAGCAGAAAAAGTAGAAGGGCACCTAGGAGGCTAGGAATAAAGTAGATTTGATTCCTAAGGCTTTCCCAAGCGCTCCATGAGTCAATAATGGAAATTTTTACCTCTATGGATAGGCAATTAGCAACTTGCACATGGTGGGACTCATGGACTAGGAAAATAAGACAAAATAAATGAAATAATGTCTAAGTGGGTAAATACTATGGGTTGATTATTCTAACAAATATGAGAAAAAAGGTATATGCTTTAATTGTGACACCAAGTATAGTAAGGGACATCGGTGTGGTGAGAAGAAAATATTCTACTTAGATTGTGAAGAGGAAGAATCAAAAGAACATGAACCATCTCAAGTTGAAGAAATAAAAAATATTACTCCCACCATATCTTGTCATGCATTGGGTAGAATTAGAACTCCTCAAACTCTCAATATTAAGATATATATAAAAAGAAAAAGGTAACATTGTTGATTGATTTTGGTAGTACTCATAACTTTATTCACTATAAATTAGCCAAAGTTCTCAATTGCTTTATATATCCAACACTAGAGTTTCAAGTAATGATTGCATATGGAGGAACTAGCAATTGGTTAGGGAAATTCCATAATATAAATATTAAGATTGGGGGTATGTATTGAATAGTCCAATGATTTCTATACCAATGGGTGGTGTAGATGTTGTCTTATGGGTTCAATGGTTATAACCATTGAGAACAATGGATTTTAAGACCAACAAAATAATGTTTAAACAATTAATACCCCAAGTATTTTATGACCATTAGACATACCTTGTCAGCACTGGAAGGAAGACTCAATATATTTTATCACAGGTCTACCCAGGACAAAATGGAATAATGTTATTATGGTGGTTGTTGATAGAATCTCCAAGTATTGACACTTTGTGCACTGTATCACCCTTTTAAAGAAAGTGTAGTAGTTGCAACATTGATGGAAACAGTTCAAAAGCAACATGGAAACCCAAAGATTATTGTAAGACTTGATAGAGATTCAATTTTCACTAGAAAATTTTGTACTGAAGTATTATATTGCTTAGGTACCCAGTAGGATCATAGTTCATCTTATAATCCTCAATCCATGTATAAATAATAGATCAATGCTATGATCAATGATGATAAGAAGAAGCACATGAAATAGATCTTGCTACTAAGAATTCTCACAAGCATGCACAGGAAAAATAGAGAGAAGAAAAAAGACTGAATCACATGAATGAAGAGATGAATATTGGTGTGTATCCTTCCATTGAATAATTATGAATAATAGTATAAATAAATAGTACATCCCTCATAGGAAAATCGAATTGTATGGAAACAACTCATAAATCTCAAAAAGGTTGACTTACCAAAATATAGCAAACCCCCATAGGTGGCTAAAGCACTTACCAAATCTATCAAGGACCTCACGAGTTCGAAAAAGAATGAGAGAATTATCAAGGAGATGGAAATAACATGCTAATCCTAGAAAATGGAGAAAAACTAATGGAGGATGGGTTGGAAACAAAAGCTCCCAGTTTCCTAGTTGACTAGCTTTTATCTTATCCATAGAAAAGCAGGAAAAGCAGAAAAAGCAGAATAAAGCAGAATATGTTGTAAAGGCCTGTATACTAATTTTGGATGGTAAAAAGGTGGTCAATATCAACCCATAATTGGAAATAAATAATTCCTAGGATATAGATGGTATGTATTGACTTTAAGGTGCTAGTGGATGCCAACTAATTAAGCTAGTGGGTGAATAATTAATCAAATAACGATTAATTATTTTATCCTAAGTTATGAGTGGGTTTAATATATTCCAACACCCCCCTATAAGTCTGAATTTATAATGATATGACAAAAAATGTGGATGCATATGGATGCATATAGGGCCCAGCAACAAGGCTATGGTCACCCTTTAACAATTATTATGTCCAGAAATGTGAGGAAAGAGGCAAAACCACATGGGGAAAATCCTCCCTCAAGATAGGACAAGGTACAAAATTTGAAATATGTCTTCAAAATATATTCATATTCACTTTAATTAGCTGACTGAACTACTTTTGGATGAAGGACTTGCTGAAGAAATCATGAACTCCATGATCATGCACTGGAGAGTAGAACCTGTAAGAAGGAAGAGGAGAGACTCCTTGTATCTCATCATTTGATGAATTAGGAGAATTATCTGAATGCTTCTTGATTTTTTCAAACTATGATATGCAAACCTAATCTGAAATGGAAAAGATATCTATGCATACTCCTTCCCAAAGAGTATAAAAGTTAAGACAATTTATTTCACACCCAATTCCCTGAATAGCTGCAAAATTGTGATGTGAATCACATGTCAATATTCCAATATGATGTAGCACCTGTATAGATCTGATATGAGGCTGATAAAAATCTGATATATCATAAATATTAGCATATGGAACAGCAAGGACAAAGGCTTCAGTGGCTCCATGACGATATAGGGCTAGACTAGGAAAATTATGAGCAACTGGGGAAAACTGATAGGTGTAAAAATATGAATGATGGATGGGCATAGTATCTGAACCATAAGTGTTTATAACAGATCAAAACATGTTTAATATCATTCCATATATGACTAAGGACATGGATAACCAGCCAATGAAATATAGGAAAGACTTCAAACCATGTAAGATAAATATCACTGCATAAGAGACCAATGAGGAATCAACTAGTGATCTTGGGATTTGTATAGTCTTTGGATTATTCAGAGATATGGTAGATGGTATGGATGGTGGTATTATATGTGTATTAACCTGAAAATATGCTTCTAAATTAGAATCCAAAGGATCACAAATAAGCATATCAATAGACTCATGGGAATACACTAGTAATGAATCCTCTGTATGAAAGGAGGAAAGAATGAGATGTTCACAATATTCAAGAAGGCTCTGAGTGTTGATGCCAAGAAAAAATAAGGATATGCTGAAGCACATGAGATCAAGTAAGGTAATTGGTATTACACAAATAAGGCTTGATGCGGCTAAGCAAACATCCTAGAAGTCACTGGGTTGCGCACCATCAATGAGAGAGGTATGCAAAAGGTGTGAAGAATCTAGCACATAGATCTCAGAATATAAGATAGGAGATTTAGAGAAAAATGAATGGGTTATAGTATTATAATAAATATCAGAAATATCTACATATGTTACTTCATTTTCATCAATAGTATCACAAGAAGAAAAATCACCTTCAAGAGACACAGAAAAAGATGGCTCTTCAATATTTGCTTCTTCATTGAAGGAGGAAGCATTCGAATGAAAGAGGGCAGAAGCAACATGAACTGTATGAAAAACTTATTCATAATTATCAACTTCATCAGATAATTTATAGGCCAAGAAATCTTGAGAAATAGAACAAGAGGAGATGCTAGGTTCGCTCCATGCTTCATCTTCAATTTCCTGCAAACCAAAAGCTTTGTCCAAAATTTTCCAAAGCTCAAATGGAAATTCAGCAGAATATATGAGATGATATATATTTGGAGACATTCCCAAACACATAATTCCATAAGCTCTATCACAATTATTTATCCAATCAATATTCTCTTCATAAGACTCAGGTTCACTCAATGCACCAATGGAGACATCAAAGAGACATTGCCTCTTCAAATATGCACTCATCTTTGGCTTCCAATCAGCATAGTTGAAAGGAGATAGTAGAGGAACTTTTGAATCCATATTGAAGTTACTGATATGCTCTAGGAGATACTCTCTACAACCTGCAAAACAAACTAGGAGAAAATCTTGTAAGCTAGACAAGCTCTTCTTCAGAGAGGGATAGGAGACTAGATGCACTCCTCAACTCTGTAGAACTTGATCAACCTTGTAGCTATGATACCATGTAGAAATAATAGATCAATGCTATGAGAAATGATGATAAGAAGAAGCACAGGAAATAGATCTTGCTACTAAGAATTCTCACAAGCATACACAGGAAAAATAGAGAGAAGAAAAGAGACTGAATCACATGAATGAAGAGATGAATATTGGTGTGTATCCTTCCATTGAATAATTATGAATAATAGTTTACATAAATAGTACATCCCTCATAGGAAAATCGAATTGTATGGAAACAACTCATAAAGCTCAAAAAGGCTGACTTACCAAAATATAGCAAACCCCCATAGGTAGCTAAAGCACTTACCAAATCTATCAAGGACCTCACGAGTTGGAAAAAGCATGAGTGAGTTGTCAAGGAGATGGAAATAACATGCTAATCCTAGAAAATGGAGAAAAACTAATGGAGGATGGTTTGGAAACAAAAGCTCCTAGTTTCCTAGTTGACTAGATTTTATCTTATCCATAGAAAAGCAGGAAAAGCAGAAAAAGAAGAATAAAGAAGAATTTGTTGTAAAGTCCTGTATACTAATTTTGGATGGTCAAAAGGTGGTCAAGATCAACCCAGAATTGGAAATAAATCATTCCTAGGATATAGATGGCATGTATTGAATTTAAGGTGCAAGTGGATGCCAACTAATTAAGCTAGTGGGTGAATAATTAATCAAATAATGATTAATTATTTTATCCTAAGTTATGAGTGGGTTTAATATATTCCAACAATCCAATGGAAAACTAAGATAGTGAAAAAACATTTGTAAGGATATATTATCAGCTTTTCATCTGATAAACAAAAACAGTGGTTGAAATGGTTATATTTGAAAAAATGTGTTAGGATTATACTTCTCCATTGTCCAAATTGGTCAATTATGCCTAAATTAGGAGTCTTTTTAGTCATTATTGAGTCACCAGTACCATTGGGTCCACATTGCCTAACTAGGACACATGTACCAGTTACTAGAGTGTGGGGAACACTAATTAAGGCTAAATTCCACTAACTGCACTCGCATGCATCAATTTAGGCACCTCTTAGACCAATCCCTACAATTTGGGAGACGTTGGGAGTGTCATCACCAACCTCCTTCAGTTGAGATTAGTTGGTGACTAGTCATGAGTCAGTTAGAGTCAATTACATTCAGTTACACTCAGTTAGTGCTAGTATTTGCATGGATGCATGTGGGAAGGTACCTTTCCTCACCTACTGCATCAGTTAGACTAGTTTAACTAATTCTAATTGATTGAGCTACTGATTTAGACAACTAGAGATAGCTAGTTAAGCTCCGATAGTGATTTAGACATGTCCAATTATCCATGTAGTTAGATTGAGTCAATCAATTCGAATTTACTCACATGTATTCAAATTATCTGGTTATTAATACGAGTCTATTTCATTGTAATAATTATCCAATTACTTTTTTATTAATGAAAGCATTATACAACTGCAAACCATTTTTTTGCACTGTTTCATTTCAATTGTGAGTAAATTGCTTGTGAGATATATTTGTGAGTTTTTTCTTTGTTCATAGATTCCTATGAGCTCAATTTTTATATGGTATCAGAGCCTCGTCAGGACAAGGAATTTATGCTTCTACATATTTCATGCTAGATCAAAGCAATTTGAGCAAAAAATCTCAAAAAATTCCAGCTATGCACCAGAAGCGGAGAGTTTACCACATAATTCCTGGGCAAAGGAATTGTTGATCAAGCTTGCTTGATTGACTAAGCCGGGTGTGATGAAAACTCCAAAAGTGTAGGATGTTCGACCTTAATTTGGTTTTTTTGTGTAATTGCAGGTACACCTTCATATGGATTCAAAATTATCAGTTCCTCTTCTTACTCCATCCACAAGATATTCAGAATCAAAGATGAAGATGATTTCATCACTAAAGAGACAAGATCTCTATGAGGTGTCTATTGGAATTGGTAAAGAGTCTTATGAGAATTATAATGATTGGTTAAATGACGGTGATAGAGCTTTTGGAGAAATTTTTCTGGCTCATTCTCCAAGCCTGTGCTACCTTGTTAAATATGTTGAATACCCAAAGGATATCTAAACAAAATAACTGGATAGAACTTTTGGAAAGCACAATGAGGATCATAATAGAAATTTGGAGATCAAACCCAACACCACAAGAGTTATTTATTCAAAATTATTGGCCTCTACTTTCTCTTATGAACTCGTTCAAATTGAAGAATAAGTAGAATCTTCTACATAGACAATTCAAATTGAAGAAAGCCTCCCTGCAATGACTCCCTCTCCTGCTGCTTCAGAAGTTTATGAGATCTCTGATGTCTCATATTCTCATATGGCTCATAAAAAAGAAGAAATTCAAATCTATGATATTGAATAAAAACTTTGTTGCACTTCTATGCAAACATTCTCCAGTGATTCTCCTTTAAATTCTATGCAAACGTTTCCAGTGATTCTCCTTCAAATTCTATGCAAAAGTTTCAAGTGAATGCTTCTGAAAGTGAAGAGGAATTTGATTTATCTCCCTCTAATGTTGTTGTTGGTGTGATGATAAGTAATAAATTGGATATTTTGGAAATAATATCATATTTTAGGAGTGATCCATTCACTCTCCTTGATCTATATCTTCCAGCAAATTCCTACAAGATTGCATGCACCAATATTCAGAATTTTGAAGAAGGAGAAAACTATGCATCTACCATCTCGGTGGACCACACTTTTAGATCTGATATGAAATTATTTGGATATGATATTATCTTATTTGGATTTGTTCTGATATTATTTGGTTCAAATTTTAAGTTCCAATATATTTAAGTCATGGTTGTAGCTTCTCTCACCAATTTTGGTGTGAAAAATCAAGTATCGCAAGTCTCAAATTTGTTGTTGGAGATTTGATGTTAGTTTCCTCTTATCAGGTTTCTGATATTGTATTTTTTGAATCATTAGTTATTTCTGAAGCTATATCAGATTATGGATCTGAATCATTCACTCTCCATAGTCCCAAGGCTTCTCTACATTTGATCACATGCTCATCTCCTCACAGAGCTAGTAAAGAGGGAGACATTCTGCATTCGCCTAGAAACTTGCTCCTAACACTTGGAGCTGATATTACCTCACATGGTTTTCTGTTCAAGGATGAAATATATTAGTTACTTGGGTGTTCCTCATATGGTTCAGATTCATAAGAACTTTTTCTCTCTTATCAGTTGATTTCAGTTGCTCTACATGGGTCCTGTTAACACTAAAATTGTTCCCAAATTTTTCCAATTTTTCGATCTGTTTCTTTTAAATTGTTTGAATCTTATTCACTTTTCATTTTATTTTATCTTGAATTTTAATAATTTTGAATGTATTTTATTGTTTATGTTATAGTTTTTTCATTTTAATTTATTTTACCCGTAAGTGGCTTATTAAATGTTATATTTCTTTCAAAGTATTCAAAATACTTATTTAGGTTCATTCTAATGTTTATATTCAAGGTTTAACTTCTATTTTGAGTGTGTTTTCCCAATTTTTCATGTTGAGGTATTCCCGCAGCGCAAAGTTCAAATCACATACATTAGCACGTTGTAGGAATCTGAGATCATGAAAGATCATGGTTCATCGATGGTGGGAGATGTCCTATTGCATGCGGTGATGACAGAAGACCTCTAGACATATGTTTGATGAATTATGACATATGTAAAGCTCATTGAGTTTTATCATTCAAGAAATCACCGATTTGAGTGGCCGTGAGTTAAAATTTGGGGGTTACAAATTTCAAAGTAGAGGAACACGATTGGGGATTATTATGAGCATATTGTTGAAGATAAAATAATGGAAAAGGTAGCTGATTCAAATATTGAAGAAGCCAGTAGCAAAACAAGCCCTAAAAAGAAAAAAAGATGCATAGTTATGCTCTATTTTTCCTTGTTTTGGTCAATGCAATTGAGTGCGGATCACGAGATGATGGAGATTAATTTTAGAAAACAAAAAGAATTTTTTTTCCAAAATAGAATCATTCACAAAATCCTCCCTCATTTTCGAAACATGTGTCATATTTTTAAAGATTCGAATTGATCTTTATGGCCTATTTTTCAGGGTTTAAAATATTTAATAATTTATTGTTTTAGTCACAAATTTTTGGCATGTCTTCCAATAAATTGGAGAATAATTTTTAAAAAAATAAGAGAGGTTTTATGCAAGGACTTGTTTAAAAAAAAAAATTTTCATTTTTTGCAAAGGTTCTCTGGATCGAGAGATATGGAGGCATCTTTGAGACCCAATTTTTCAGAAATTGGCCAAATTTCTCCAAAATCCAATTTGCTATTTTTTGTTAATTAGTCTTTAAAGATTCGAAGTTAGTTTATAACTACTTGATGTAACTGCTTTAAATCTCGACATAGAAGGTTGTTATCAAACATCCCTATTTTTCAAATGATAAAAGGAAGAAAGTCTAGACTAGAATGGTTGGATTTTTGTTTCAAGAAAGGCTATAGAGCTAAGGATTTTGGATGTATGTGCAGACTGAGACACATGACTTTCATGTAAGCTTTTGAAGACTGAGACTGATTTATATATACAATATAATCCATGTTATCTTATATATTGATTTTTTTATGGCCAGTTTGACCACTGAGCTTATGATTTAATTTCTTGATTAATGTTTTATTCATGTGAATGCTCATTTGTTGTGGACAAAACCAGTACTTTGCTATGAATGCTTATGGTTTATGTTTGTCATTTAAACCTTTGTGTCTCAGTTCTTTGCTATTATTTTATGATTTATTTCTTGTATTAATTTGATATTTGATTGCCTTCTTGTGAATGAAACCTTCAAAGCAAAAAAATAGAAAAACAATTCCCATTTTCTTTTAGTTGTTTTGAGATTGAACTAGCTTGTTCCCTTTGTAGTATAGGGACAATTTCTAGAACAAACATATTTGGCGTTGTTTCTACGGATGAAGGATCAAATATATCTTCCCCAAGAAGAATGACAATGATTAGATCTAGTTTTCAATGGTGAACAAGAAGAAAAATATTTTTCTTTTGTTCTTCAAAAGGTTCCCCATGATGTTATTTCACCTGATATTGAAGAGAAATATCAAGAGGTTGCTTATTTTTCTTTGCAAGATAAAATAATTTTGGTTTCATCTATGTATGATGAGTTTTTAGATGAAGAAGAGAAAATCCCTGCATCACCTTTTGTTGATTTGAGATGTAGCCAGCGGATGTGTGAAAATTTTGAATCAGATTTTCATGAGGAACAACATTGTGTGGATATCAGCCATCTTGAATCCGTAGAAGACATTGAGTAGCCATATTTGAAAATAAGCTGGATTGCATTCATCATGCTTCAACTTGAATCTACAAACAATATAAAAAAAACCTATGATTAGTAAAGAAATCAGTCTGCAGCCATGTTCAGATTTGCAGGTAGCTGAAAGTGGCAACCATTATGAGGAAGAAGATATGCAAATATCTTTTGATCTTCAGCTGAAGCAGCAGCAAGAAGTATTTTTTTATAGCTTAATTGATCTGTTTGTTGATTATATGGATTCTTTGAGCAGTTCAAAGGTAAGGTTGTCTTTGTCAAATGAAGGATGGATTTTCTATTCTTTTGAAATGCTTTTGGGTATTCCATGGGCTCCTTTATTCATCGTCTCCAGATCATAAGTTTCACAGGTTAGTCAAATATTTGTATGGATTCATTCGAAGCATGACTTTACTTGATCAAGCAATAAAATAATGGATTAGATTAGGGATTTGTAAATAAATAAGCTCATCTCTTGAGCATGGTTTCAGTTTGTAGTGTGGAAGTATGGTTTGGAATGAATAGTTTCAGTTTGTCTTTAACAATCAGAAGAATAGGGTTACAATTTTGGAACAGATTCAGGAATGAGATACAAATGAATCCATCACCCAATGAATAAGGCACAAGGTCTACATGATCTTGAAACCTCACAAGTAGGCTTTCATCCCTCAGCAAAAGACAGATGTTAACACTGAAATTTTTCCCAAATTTTTCCCATTTTTTGATCTGTTTCTTTTAAATTGTTTGGCCCTTATTCACTTTTAATTTTATTTTATATTGAATTTTAATAATTTTGAATGTATTTTATTGTTTATGTTATAATTTTCATTTTAATTTATTTTACCCCCAAGTGGCTTATTAAATGTTATATTTCTTTCAAAGTCTTCGAAATACTTATTTAGGTTCATTCTAATGTTTATTATATTCAAGGTTTAACTTCTATTTTGAGTGTGTTTTCCCCATTTGTCATGTTGAGGTATTCCCACAGTGCAAATTTCAAATCACATACATTAGCACGTTTCATGTGGTGATGAAAAAATACCTTTAGACACCTATTCGATGAATTATGACATATGTAAATCTCATTGAATTTTTATCATTGAAGAAATCATTGATTTGAGTGGCCATGAGTTATAATTTGGGGGTGACAAATTTCAAAGAAGAGGAACGCGATTGGGGATGAGTATGAGCATATTGTTGAAGATGAAATAATGGAAAATCTAGCTTATTCAAATTCTGAATAAGCCAGTATGAAAAGAAGCCCTAAAAAGAAAAAGAGATGCATATTTATGCTTTGTTTTTCCCTATTTTGGTCATTGTAATTGAGTGCGAATCATGAGCTGATGGAGATGAATTTTAGAAAAAAAAAGAGTTTTTTTTCCAAAATATACTCATTCACAAAAGCCTCCCTCATTCTTGAAAAATGTTTCATAGTTTGAAAGATCCGAATTGATCTTTACGGCCTATTTTTCAGGGTTTTGATGATATTTAATAATTTACTGTTTTAGTCACAAATTTTCGGCACATCTTCCAATCAATTAGAGAATAATTTTTAAAACTAAACAGATTTTTTTGTTCATCCTAGACACATCTAAAAAACCCTCTCTCCATTGGTGCATAGGTGTCCCAGATCGAGAGATATGGAAGCATCTTTGAGACCCATTTTTTTAGAAATTTGCCAAATTCCCCAAAATACGATTTGCTATTTTTGGTTAATTAGTCTTTAAAGATTCTAAGTTAGTTTATAAATACTTGATGTAACTGATTTAAATTTCAACCTAGAAGGTAGTTATCAAACTGCCCCTATTTTGTAAATGATAAAAGGAAGAAAGTCTAGACTAGAATGGTTGGATTTTTGTTTCAAAAAAGGCTATAAAGCTAAGGACTTTAGATGTTATGGATACTGATACACATGAATCTCATGTAAGATTTTGAAGGATGAGACTGATTTATATATACAATATAAGCCACTTTATCTTATATATTGATTTTTTTTTATGGCCAGTTTGACCACTCAGCTTATGATTTCATTTCTTGATTAATGTTTTATTCATGTGAATTCTCATTTGTTGTGGACAAAACCAGTACTTTGCTATGAATGTTTATGGTTTATATTTGTCATTTAAACCTTTGTGTCTCGGTTCTTTGATACTATTCCATGATTTAGTTCTTGTATTGGTTTTATGTTTGATTACCTTCTTGTGAATGAAATCTTCAAACCAAAAAATTACAAAAAAGAATCCCATTTTCTTTTAGTTGTTTTGAGATTGTACTAGCTTGTTCCCTTTATATTCTAGGGACAATTTCTAGCATAAACATGTCCAGTTTTCATCCAGAAGATATCTAAATTTCTGATTTAGTTGAGCATATTATTCTTATTCCAAAGAGGAATATTCCTCCATAAATAATGATTTAGTCTAGATGAATCGAAACGACTTTATGTTTTTTCTAAACAATGGTACAAAATCTACGGAATAATGCATGGGGATGATATTATTTTATGATGAAATCACTTGTGCATTTTGTAATAGATGCAGGTTATTGCTTTATGGTGAATAATTACTAATTTGTAGTTTCAAATATCTCGATTTATCCTTTTTCGGCTTCTTCTCCTCCCAATGATTCATCCCCTTATTGGGTCTAAACCCATTCTTTACCCCCTTTATGGTTTGATGAAAAAGAGTGCTCAATCCTTTAGGAGAACTCAAAGTCATCATCGCTATTCATATATATACCATTTATAATGCGTAATGCCCAAAATATTGGGGCAAATATACATAAAAAGAGTAGAAGTTCACATGCTCCTCCCTTGTCCAATTTGGTCATATGTCTAAATCTAGAGTCATGTCTAAATTGGGAGTCCATCCATTCTATTTTTAGTCACTAGCACCATTGGGTCCACTTGGCCTAAGTGGGGCACATGTTCCAGTTAATAACGTGTGGGGAACACTAATTGAGTCCTAATGCCATTGATTTCACTTGCATGGATTAGTTTAGGAGCCTCCTAGATCAATTCCTACAATTTAAGATTCACTAGGAGTGTCGATACCAACCTTCACCAGCTATGTTCAGTTAGTAACTAGTCAAGTTGAGTTAGGAGTCAGTTACATTCAGTTCTAGTCCTATACATTCAGTTAAATCTAGGTTTGCATGGATGCATGCAAGAGAGGCACATTTGTCACCTACCATAGTCAGTTAGCCTCGGTAAACACTGAAGTAGACATTTGAGTTGTGTTTTATAACTCCATTGATCTCCGGTAATGGTTTAGAGAAGGTGAGTTAACTATTATGTCCTTCGACAGTGATTTAGACAAGGTCTTAGTTACCTACAGTCAAGTAGAGTCTAATCAATTCGAATTTCCTCATGTGGATTAGAATTTCATGTGGCTATTTAATCCATTGTAATTCATTGTAATTAATATCTAATTACTCTTTGATTAATGAAAAGCATTCGCAGCTGCAAGCCATTTTTGCACTGTTTCATTTTCAATAACTGAGTAAATTGTGTGATGTCTCTTGTGAGTTGTGTGTTTGTCCATAGATCTATGTGATCAATTTAATATGGTATCAGAGCCTCAGTGGACAAGGCACTTCTCCTCCTCAGATATCCTACTGGATCATTTTTTTTAGCAAAATTGCTCATTCCAACTCTACACCAGAAGCAGATGGTTTACCACTTAATACCCCAAGTTAAGGAATTGTTGATCAAGCTTGCTTGATCAATTATGATGGGTGTGATGAAAACCTAAAATGTGCAGGATTTCTAAATTTAATTTGTATTTTTGTGTAATTGCGGGTACAACTTCGAATGGATTCATCAGTTCCTCTTCTCACCCCATTCACAAGCTATTCAAAATGGAAGATGAAGATGATTTCATCTCTGAAGAGACAGGATCTCTATGATGTGTTTATTGTACTTGGTAAAGAGTCCTATGAGAGTGAGAATGATTGGATGAATGCATGTGATGGATCATTTGGAACAATAACACTGGATCTTTGTTCTAGCTTGCACTACCTCAGTAGATCTATTGAAGACCCAAAGGAACTCTGGACAAGATTGGACAGAATCTTTGGAAAGATTGATAAGGATCATATTAGCACTTTGGAGATCACAGTCGACACTATAAGAGTTCCTGATCCAAAATTCTCATCCTCTACTCTCTCTACTGAATTTTTTCAAGATGAAAAATAAGCAAATTCCTCCTCGAGTGATTTTCCTTTGAATTCTGTGCAAAATTTGCCAGTAATTGCTTGGTAAAGTGAAGAGAAATTTTATTTTTCTCCCTCTAATGTTGCTGCTGGTGTGAAATTATGTAATAACTTGGATATTTTGGAAGAAATATCAGATTATCAGAGTGATACATTTTCTCCCCATGATCTATATCTTCCCGCAAATTCCTGCAGGATTGCATGCACCAAAATTCAGAATTTTGAAGAAGAGGAAAACTGTGCATCTACCGTCTTGGTGGACCATACTCTTGGACCTGATATGAAACTTATTGGATATGATATAATATTATTTAGATATGATATGATATTTATTGGTTCAATATTTCAGGTTCATAATCTTTCAATACTGCTTGTAGTTGTTCTCATTAATTTTGTGAAGAAACAAGTACCGCAAGTCTCCTACAAAAGTGTTGCTGGGGATTTTATTTCATTTCACAGTTTTGGATTTGTTGTGAACATATTTAGATATGATTTAATTTATGATATGATATTTTTTTGTTAAAATTTTAAAATCCAAGAGCTTTCAGTCATTCTTGTAGCTTCTCTCACCAATTTTGGTGTGAAAAATCAAGTACCGCAATTTCTCTTCAAAACTGTTGTTGGGGATTTGGTGTTAGTTTCCTCTTATGAGGTTGCTGATATTTTATTTTGTGAATAATTATATATTTTTGAAGCTATATCAGACTATGGATATCAATACTTTGCTTTCCATATTCCCAGTGCTTCTCTACCATTGATCACATGCTCATCTCCTCATAGAACTAGTAAAGAGGAAGACATTCTGCATCCTCCTGAACACTTTCTCCTAACACTTGGGGATGATTTTATGACTCATAGTTTTCTGTTCATGGCTAAAAAATATCAGTTTCTTGACTGTTCCTTGCATGTTCTGAATCCTCAAGAACCTTTTCTCACTTGTCAGTTGATTTCAGTTGCTCTACATGGGTCCCGTCTTCATCCGGTAGTTGTCTATATTTCTGATTTAGTTGAGCATACCATTCTTCTTCCAAAGAGGAAGATTCATCTAGATATAATGATGGAGAGGTTCACATGCCAGGCCCCAAGACACCTATACATAGAAGAACCAGATTGATCCTAATTCTACCTGCTTAATTAGGGGGGGGGATTTTTTCCCATGTGGTTTTTCCCCCAGCTCCTTGTATTGAGTAGTTTCTTTACTTTACTTTATGTAATAGGTGACCTATGGTCTTAGTAACCAGGGCCCATAGGTTGTCCAGGTTAGAATTCAGGGGGGGTTTTTGGATTATTAATCCTCCCTCGTCTAATTTAGTCATATGTCTAAATAAAGAGTCATGTCTAAATGTGGAGTCCATCTAGTCTATTTTTAGTCACTAGCACCAATGGGTCCACTTGGCCTAATTGGGGCACATGTTCCAATTACTAAAGTGTGGAGAACACTGATTGAGGCCTACTTCCAGTGATTACACTTGCATGCATCAGTTTAGGAGCCTACTGGATCAATTCCTACAATTTAGGAGCCAGTGGGAGTGCTGATACAAACCTTCATCAGTTGAGTTCAGTTAGTAACTAGTCAAGCTGAGTTATGAGTCAGATACATTCCGTTCTAGTCCTCTATATTCATTTAGAACTAGGTTTGCATGGTTGCATGTAGGAGAAGCACATTTATTACCTACCACAGTTAGTTAGCCTCAGTCAACACTGAAGTAGACACTTGAGTTGTGTTTTAGAACTCCATTGAACTCTGGTAATGGTTTAGAAAAGTTCAGTTAACTATTGAGTCCTCTGACAGTGATTTAGACAAGGTCTTAGTTACCTACAGTCAAGTAGAGTCTAATCAATTTGAATTTCCTCATGTGGATTTGTAACCAAGAATATTTCACCTTCTACAGATAGAAGTTGTTCCTCTAGTCTGAATGGTTCAGATCCAGATCAAATGAGTGAACGACAAAGTATGAAGACCTTCCCTGGATTTCGTGGAAACCTACAATGCTGCTTCGATAGTGAACCTGTGTACCTGCAAACAGATCAAACATGCAAACACATCAAAGCTACTAGAAAATCATCTACTTATCCATGTTAGTGACTAAGGAATCTAACAACATGTACATGAAAAATCAAAACAATAGTAATCTGGGATGGAAATTAGCTTTGCATTAAAGATGTATGGAGAAGTTTACAACCAATGAATCCTTAGTGTCAACAAGCATCTAAACAAGAAAAACACTTCATCCCCATAAGATCCAAATTTTCTCTCTATGCTCTCCAATGGCTTGGGTCAAGTGGTCAATCC
This sequence comes from Pseudotsuga menziesii, assembly GCA_001517045.1. Taxonomy (NCBI): domain Eukaryota; kingdom Viridiplantae; phylum Streptophyta; class Pinopsida; order Pinales; family Pinaceae; genus Pseudotsuga; species Pseudotsuga menziesii. The sequence continues at coordinate 455,762 of LPNX010316138.1, read as the reverse complement.
AATAGCATAGAAATACCTCTATAGCTCTCCCCCTCAACCATGGACATGAGTTTGTATTTATAAGGCTCAATGGATAGAAATGGTTGATAGATTTATGGATGAGGTGGCCTCTAAGATCCTATGATGGGGGATCTTGAGCTCAATTGACCCACAATGATAGGGATAAGGGAGGAGAAGAGGCTCATGATCTAGAAGTTTCGAGAAACTTCTCTTTTTCCCATTTTACCCAGGGTACCTCTTTTCCTATCTTATGATAGAGCAGTTTAGATTAAAAACACTTATGGACCAAAGGCCACAGATGGTGGCACTACTTATGGAAAACAGGATGTAGGTGGTGAGAGCAAGGTACCGCTCATGGTTCATAGGGAAACCACGACGTTGAGTTTTTTCATCTAGAATTGACAAACAACATGGGTTTCCACTCCAAGTGTTGGGATTAATGGAAAACATGTAAGTCAAAGGTCTTATCACATGGTGGTGATAGAATTTGGGTATAACAAAATGCCCCTCAAATCGTGAGTCTTAGAGGGGTATGATAAATGAGAGCTTTGAGAGAACAAGTTGTCGCTTCGAGGTCAAAATGTCAGCTCGATCAGAGCACATCGTCAAGTAGGCATCTATAGTACATAAATATTTTTGACTCATAGACACAAGTAACCAACTCATGGCTATAGACCAATACAAGGAAGATCCATGGGAGGAATAAATAATCATGGCTACTAGAATACAGTGTATATCCATGTCATAGAGGAATCAAACTTGGACATAGCTACCAGACATACAACATAGATCTATGTCATATAGATGCAAATTTGAGCATATCCATGACCATACAAATGTGTATCCATGCTAGATATACAAAACTCCTTTGCAACCTGAGGAAAAGCAATGAGTGCTTAAAAAAATCCCTAGGGTCTTCGTCTCATCTTCCGTAAAGTACGATTCTATCCATGTGATTACAATGATCTAAATTCAAACATGGTAGAAACCACTTGATCACCAGCCAATTATGTGAGCCATTAACAAGTGCGAGGGAGATCACCATTGATGTCAATGATTCCCAAGGTACCCTAGTATAATCTACTGAGTGTGAATAAATGTCTTGATGTCGAACACCTAGTCGATTCTATCGATCAATGGTCAATGATGTGAACCTATGTTGAGAGTGAGAGAATCTGTCATTAAGGAATACAGATCTCAAGGTACTATTTTTTTGTTTCTAAGACTATTTCCTGGATGATGAGCTGATGTCGACGAAGATAGTCTTGTCGAGGAGGGCCATGATGAGTCCCACATCGAAGACACGAAACTTGGAAAATAGTTATGGAATGATGTAAATGTAGTAACCATAGGACTGACTCAAAAGTATTGACATAGAGACCATTTTGACTGTAGAGGAAAAACTTCTTCAACTTTCCTTTGAACATTGGGAGGCACGACAAAAGACTTGGTAGCATGAATAAATGGGAAAAACACGCAGTGCGACAGTGGACAATGCATTCTTTTGAAAAACTCAAAGGAGTTCCATGACTCATGAGAGTGGATCATCACGGAGATCAGCTAAATACCCAATTGACTGAAATGATATGCAAACAAGTGCCATGTTCAAAGGTAATGACAAACTACTGCCATTTATTTGCAAAATGATTCCCTTCCCATTTTCCCCATCATGATTGATGATTGCCTCTTTTCACTTTTATGAGTTCAAAGAGGGCAACAAACACTCGGTATAGCTTGTCCGAAGACAAGTCCAAACTCATATGTTTTACAAACCTGAGAGAGGAGGGGTTTGTTCCCAAAAACGGGTCTCTCAATGTTTAATTTAATGAGTCCAATGAAAGAAAATTCGGTATCGTTCATGTTTAGAGAGTCTAAACGACCACGGAAGAAGACTCCAAAAGGTCCTTTTTCATATGATTTAGTCCTTCAGGCCCAAAAAAGTATAAAATCATACCTTAGAGAACTGTTCCAGTCATGGTTGGCTGGAGTGTTCCTTTTTCGTAAATAGTCTATCCGAACCGAAAAAGAGATAACCTACCGTTGGAGAGACGACTCTTCAAATGCTTTAACAAGCGTGAAGAATACAAGATCGCTCGACAATATTTTTGTATTTAAGAAGTCCAAAAAGAGTTTAAAGAAGACTCCATTAGGTCTCTTTTCACTATGAGAGATTTTACGAGCCTAAGAAGAATCAGAAACGGACTCGGACCTTTGATACTAGGTTTCGAGAGCATGACCAAAGTGTCTCAATAAACGCTCAACGACTTTTTCTGTTTTATGCTAGTAAGAAAAATTCAAAAACGAACTCCCAATACTTTACTGCTACTATTCTCCTATCCTGCAACGATTCAAAACAAGTGTTAAATGCACCAATAACTAACATTAAGGGGTTACGACTGATAAATTTTGAGTAATAAGTGATTTTAAATCAAAACTATAGCATGTCAAAACCAAAAATGTGTATATAAGTCATGTAAATAGTGAAAAATCAAATCATTTTACTATTTACCCATAGTGGAGAGCATTTGGAGCACTTTCCTAGTCAGATCTTCAATTGCTGATATCAGGAGTTTTCGCCATAGGATTCGAGCACCATCAGCTCCAGGTAATAGCTCAAACCCTACTCTTCCTTTTCATAGTCTTAATTTTGATTTTGAATGGTGTTTTGGGATTGTATGGAAAGCCCTAAAATTGTGGGAGTGGGCACTGCACTTATCCCTTACACGATACGTGGTACCTCGCTAGAACTGCACTGAAAAAGAAGAGCATAGGTGGTGCCACCGCCTATCTTCAATGACACACAGACAGTGCCAGTTGTGAATATGTAAAATTGTTAACACAAGAAAAACTAGATCATTTCTTCTTATTTAAATGATTAAGAATGATTCTAATGGGTCTTGTGATTCTTTTTGGTAGGCCCTTGCTGATAAAAAATGGTGATCTAGAAGGAAAGACAACATGATAACGATGATGCTTTTGCCGAAAGGAATGTGGGTTACATAGCTGTATTACGAGACTATGGACTCCAAAAATTCTTCTAGACTCCTAGTATGGTATCACACGAGCGACTGCTTGAGCATATACTCCGGATGTGGAATCTAGAGCAACAACACTTTGAGGTTGGGGCTCATATTCTAATAGTTGAGGTAGAGGATATCTACTTCTTGACTGGAATTTTGAGAAGGGGTGCCTCCATCTCGCTGACAGGTTCTTGAGGAGGGGATATTACCACACAAGAGTTGATAGACCATCACTGTATTCCCGGGACAAGGACATCAGGGAAGAAAATCCCCATAAAGGCAGTGATGAACAGACCTCTACAGACTGTATTGTTTATGATGTAGAGAGTGGCAGGAAGCTAGGGAATGCACCAAGCTTCTAGGGCACACATGCTCTATGCCATAAAGGGCATGGATCCTATAGTCTTCAACTAGGAGGAAGCCCTACTTCCGATATTCAAGGATCAAGTGACCAAGTGTCAGCAGGGGGAACTGAAGTAGTCCAGTTATGGTTCCATTCTAGCCTACTTATTCTTCAAGTAGGTACCATAGATGAGACCCCAGGTGGTATTCATAGAGATGAGAGCACGGGACCCTCGCATGCAAAGATGGGTCTATATTATGGCCCATACTGGAGCGGGCAGGGGGCAGGTGAAGTTTGATGACCTGTTCTTCCAATGGCTGAGAGATCAAATCCTCATAGTGGAGGATTATGCTTATGCAGGTACAGACTTTAGCAGAGACCCTGACTTACCACTCCCACCTGGTGGACACTAGGGTGACCTCGGTAAGAAGCAAGAAACCCTAAAATTCAAGTAGTGTTTTTTTTTAATGTATTATATTTTTTATGTTAAGTAATGAGACTTGAATATTTTCATGCATACATTGGAGCAGCATGACCTCAGGGAGCTTCCCCATTGGATAGATGAGCTGGAGACTGCTTCATACTGCAGGGTGATGATGTGACCAGGGAGTTAGAGGAAAAAATGGAGAGATTGACCCTAGACATCCCTGACGCTTCCATTGATGACCTCCCTCTGAGGTATTAGAGACCTACAGCAGGAGTACCAAGTTGGTTTAGTGGACTGCTACGTAGAGTATCCCGGGCAGTGATGTGCTACCATGAGCATCACTAGACGATGTATGCATGATGTATCTACTGAAAGCTGATAGCTTCAGGATTTTGTATGGTGATTCTAACCTGAAATCCTGTGTGCTTTAGATGAGGTCTCATGACCTATTTTTTGTAAATATGTTCATATATATATATATATATATATATATATATATATACAGACTTTTACCTAGTGTTTATATTTCTCAAATGGTGGATGTATTTTACATGATTTTTATGTGTCGTTAATTGCTTATTTACAATGAACCATGTTTCATTTTAATGTCATGAATGGGAAATATGCCAATCTAGGATGTAATTAGCTAATGAGTCAGCAACTACATTATGTTCCCTAGGGATATGCCTATGAGTGATGGTTTCAAATGACCTTTCTAACAAGAGTACCCTCCAGAAGAGGCAAAGAAGCACAGGATTTCTAATGGTATAAACATGGTTTAGATGACAAACCATGAGTTGTGAGTCCATCAAGACTACCAGATTGCAAACATCTTGGGAGGTAGCTTCAGTCAAAAGACCTATGACTGCTTGATACTCAGCGATGTTGTTGGTAGTGGGACCAATACAAACCGCTCCTGAATTGACCAAATCTTTAGCTGAGGAATAGAGGACCCAAGCAGAAGGCAAGATTCAAGGTGTAGAGGAAAGCACCATTAGTTGGAAGCCGTAGAGAGACATCTACATGACCAAAGCATGGTATAAATAGATGTGGACACTAAACTCAAAACCATATTGAAAATACTAAAAGCACACTGAAATTCAAAGAATATACATATATACAAGATACTATCCAAGCAATACCTAGGCATAGTACCTCTTCAGGTACAACCCATTGCGAGGTTTCCCTAAAGGGATTCCATCATAGTCAATGAGCTCATAGGCACCTTTCTCTAAAACTTTAGAAATGATGAAAGGACCATACCACATGGACTCGAACTTTCCTTTCCCTAGTTTTCCATATCTCTGGTTGTAAGTCAAAACTAGGTCACCCTTGTTAAAGGCACGAGGTTGGATGGATTTATCATACTGCACCTTGACATGTTTCATATGTGCCTCATTAGATAAGGTAGCATCTCTTCGAGTTTCGTCAAGGTTGTTCAAGTACAAAAAACTCTCTTCCTCTATAGAAGTGTCTGGGAGAAGTTCGACGGTAAGTTTTAAGGATGGAATCTGACATTGAATCAGTAAGACAGCTTCGAGTCCATAGACAAGCTAGAAAGGACTGAAACTAGTTCCTGTTTTCACTGAATCCATGTAAGCCCAAATATCGGAGAAAAGGATGTGGTGCCAGTTGGATTTATGATCTCCAACCATCCGATGAAGCATAGTTTTCAAAACTTTATTAATGGCCTCTACCTGACCATTAGCTTGTGGATAATATGGCGTAGAGTTTTCATGGTGAAAACCTAGCTTGGAAATTAGTTCCTCCATCATTTGATTACGAAAATGTGATCTGTGATTAGTAAAAATGGAATGCGGGACTCCAAATCTAGCCGTGATATGATTGACCAGGAAGAGAGAGACAATATTACCATCTTCCACATATGTAGGCACGGCCTCAGCCCATTTTGTAAAATAGTCAACAGCTACAATGATGTAACTATGCCCCCCGGTTGAGGTAGGATTACTGTTGGGAAATAGGGTAGACCCAGGTTTAAACCTTTTGCTTCGCACCAACAAAAGACCCACAGTGTTGGCCCTTTTGGCAACAACATGCACGTAGGTTGCAGTCTCACCCGAAACAGCTATGGGATGATGCAGAATCAGGTTTCCGCAAGCAGAAGAGGGATATTACTGTACCTTTAGTCTCTAACAGCCTATATCCAATCAACACAGAGCTTTGACTAGTATATATAGCTTGCATATAAATAAACACAAAGTGACCTGCTCAACCCTTTACTGGGAATTCGCAGCGAAGCTATTTATTAGCAGTGACCTTATCTATCAGATATATCTAGCTATTAATGCAAGAAAGATAAACAGAAATAGAGACAATCACAAGAACCACAACACCAGATATAACATGGTTCACCCCCAGTGTAGGGGTTACGTCCACAGAACTGTGTTTTATTCAACTTGCTACAAAATTACAGTTCTGATCTGCGCACTCAGCTGTAGATCTTCTTCTTGTCCTTAAAATCCACGCACACAGCAGCAGGCCTCTACGCACACAGCTGCAGATCTTCTTAACCTCTTACTAAATACCCTCTGTGCACACAGCTGCAGAGGTCGTCCACACACACAGCTGGGACTTAACCTTTCCTTACCAAATAGCCGTAGCTTTGCAGCACTTCCTTATACATAAAAAGCCTAACCTTCTTTCTTTACAAGAGTGCCTATTTATATAGTGCACTATTACAAAACCCTAGGCTTAAACCATGGGCACCCCGAACCCTAAACCATGGACATAAACCATGGGTTTATTACAATAAGAAATCTTTAACTTAACCCCGACACCCCTAAGACTATTTTGAACCATAACTCCACTTACAAACTTACAAAAACCGCGGATTTATCCAAAACTAGAGACTCTTAAAATACACATCCCAACAGGCCCCTAAGACTCATTAGTGGCCCGTCCTGGGACACTCTGCTAGTCTGTTGGTGGGGGAAGCTTCTTTGCGAAGGCGGCAAACTGAGTATTGAGATTGTGCATGATGTCATCAGCTACTTTCTCTTTGTCTACCAACTCCTGCAGGGCTGCGGATGATACTTCGCTGGCTTTTTCCTGTGCGACTGCATCATATGCCTTCATAATTTTTAACTGGTTATCCACAGTAGTACTTAGTTCCTAGGCTTCGCTGACAAGTGGCTATATAGAGTTTTCCAACTCTGTCACTTTCATCCTGCATGATTCAATTTGCTGCTGAAGCTCCTTGCTGTGCTTTACTTTAAGCATTTTCTCCATGGGTGGTAAAGTCTTAATTTCCATTTTAACTGTATCCAGTTCTTCCTGTCACTGCTTGATAGTTTCTTGCAGCTGTCCTAGTTCTGGGTGTTCCTGAAGAGTTGTCCAAGCCTCGACACTGTCTCCAAGCAACTTTGCTGCGCTGCCCACAATATCTGCAATTTTCACTGCTGATACCTAAATTTCTGCACGGCGCTGCTCTTTGACCTCAGGTGGACTTCCTGGAAGGATGCGAAGTTGAAGCTCCGTGATCTGAGTTTCATGTTCTGCTTTGAGCTTCTCAATTTCACTTCGGGACTGCTGGGCATAATCTTTCATCCTGCCTAGTCATTGCTCTGGCTCTTCTACCAGCTGCACATCGAAGTCAGGAAGGCTTCGACATGCTTCATCCAAAAGTCGGACCAGTGTAATCTGCTTACGTTCTGCATCTCTCTTTCGTTGTTCTGCTGCTTCCAGCTGTGCTGTAAGGATATCATTCTACTTCGTGGTATCGTCCAACTGCTTTTGTGAGTAATGAGCTCGGGCCTGGATCTCTTTTGTAATAGCGGACTGGCACAGCTGTAGTTCCATCATGGACATTTTGGTGTAATCGATGCCTATTGTCATGCTCATCTCTGCATCATTTATGATGAGGGAAATGGTAGAGACTTGGCCCTTGTTTTCTTGAGCCATCCATTCCCTTAAGTCGGGCTGTATACTTACCGGGGTACTGCTGGTGACAGTGTCGGTCACCGACTGTGCTGCTAAGTCCTTCAGCTCTGATATGTTCTGTGCGACACCGTGGATGACATTCAAGTGTACAACGGCAAACTCTGACCACTTTTTAGTAAGGACTTCTGTGGACTTTGACAAAGCCACATCAAGCTCTTCGCTTGTCAAACTGGGTGTGTCTTCGATATTCTTATCCTTTGATGCCTTCACTTTCTTGCGAGACTGTGGCTTGTTTACTTCCTCTACTTCTGGTGTCTTGCGCTTCTCCGGCCTATTAGGATCTGGAGTACTTTTGATTGAATCTTGTCCGTCATCTTCATCAGTTTCGACTCCTCCACCGTGGTTGCTATCATTCTGCTGCGACTCAGTTTGTTCTTCGCTATCTTCCAGGGAAACTTGCTGCTGCTGGCGACTACTACCTGCGCCCGTATTGGTAACTATGGGGACCGAAATGTGAGGTTTCTTTCCTACGTCTTTCAGCCATTCAGTCGGCCAGTGCTGAACTACTTCCCGGATATCACCCTCAGTGACTACATAGGGTAGCTTGAACCATTGATGCTTTTTATCTACGCGAGCCTGGATGAATGTATAATGCATGTCGGCGCTGAAGGTGGTTGCGCCTTCATAATGGGAGAATAACGCATTACTGAGCCGCGGGGTTTTTGCGATCTCATACTGGATATTCATCATATAAAAGGAAAAAACATAATTTGTCATCTGTTGATGTGCTTTATCCAGTGATACCCACAGCGATGCGAACCTGACTGCACCAGACATGTGCTCTGGGGCATCAGGAAACTATACCTCAACAGGTTCTTGCCATCCTACTAGTGCGATGAGGATGAGTAACCATGAGTAATGGAAGGCTCTACCTTTCTACTGTGCATCACGAGCATCTTCCAGGAATTCTCTCGCAACATACGCTGCCCAGTTGTAGCTATAACCTTCGGCGCAGTTCATGGCGATTCTGATAACTGGGGCAGGTACTTCAGTAGGTCTGCACTTCCGTATGACTTTGCATGCTAAGATCTCAGCTGCAAAGCGAATGGAGTGTTCCTGAATCGCGGAGGTGTGATACCCGCATTTTCCCTTCGTTAGGCCGAAGCGTTCCTTCATAGTTTGCACAAGCTTCGTTTCCTCATGCTTCGAGGGAAATTCCGTCACCGGATCAGGCCCTGGTATTGGCAAGCCCGTGATTCTGTGAATAAGCTCACCATTAATGGGAATTTTCTTGTCACCTATCCATCGGTGGCCATCATGAACTAGAGCTAGTAGCTGCTTGACAGCTATGGTCACCTGTGCACCACGACCAAAATGAGGAACGTCAAGCATCTTCAGCAGACCAGATTGATCCAAGCCGGCAGCCCACCGTTTGACCTCAAGTAGTGTTGCTCCAGTCTCATCGTACTTGACAGCGTGCAAATATTTTTCTGGTGTGAACTGTGGGAACTTACCATGATCACTGGTATCATGGTCGGCATACTTAAGTCGTCCTATCTTTCCTGTCATGATTCCAACCAACTGTACACCCGGGGGCAGTGAAGAGGTGCATATCGTAAACTGTTTGTTCCACCGAGGTGGTTTAACTCCTGGTCGCAGAGGTGGGACATATGGCGGCCAGTGCGGTGCAATATTCTCCTCTCCTTCACTTGGGGTTTCTACTGAACCATGTGGATCCATTGCGGGGTCCTTCGATGTTTGCCCAGATTCCTTGTGTCGGTCTTCGTTCCACTTAGAGCGCACTTCTGGCTTGACCTGTTTCCTTGAATACCGTGTTTAAATTGGTGGAGTCGGTGCTGGTAGGGTCTCCTCCCGTGCTGCAGGCGCAGGTGGGGGATGGAAAATGTTCGGCAAGCCTATCCGTTCAAATTCTCTCAACAAGTCGTGAAGTTCTTGATCAGCGGACATAGGTTCAATTATGAAACTGCGGAATGTGAATTCCCCATGCCTGGGTGGCTTCTTATACAAGCCATCGATCCCATCGGTCATAAATGTGCATTGAAGGCACCAAATATGATAGGAATCCTACTTCCATGGCTCTAGATTTTGGCGGTTATCCTGAGGACAGGCAATTAAGGCAATGAAAGTGCTGGTGCCGCCAAATTGGCAGTGTTCCAACGGTCGGCTTTTATGCTGCAACACAACCAGTGCCATAGCTGTGTCACAAAAAGGACCTCCGTCATTGTTGGGCAATAGGGTAGACCCGAGTTTAATCCTTTTATGTCGCACCAACAAAAGACCCACAGTGTTGGCCCTTTCGGCAACAACCTGTGCGCAGGTTACAGTCTCAAACGAAACAGCTATGGGGTGCCACAGAATCAGGTTTCTGCAAGCAGAGAGGGATATTACTGTACCTTAGCCTTTAATAAACTTATTAATCAACAATTACACAGCTTTGTCATTCACTCATATACAACTTCACAGATAGATAAACAACCGAGACTTGCTTAACCCACTACAGGGAATTCACAGCGAAGCTTGTTATTAGCAGTGATCTAAGTTATCAAATGTATATAGTTATTAATGCATAAAAGACAACAGAAAGAGAAACAACACAAGAAACCACAACACCAGATATAACATGGTTCACCTGCAGTGTAGGGGTTACGTCCATAAACTGTGTTTTATTCAACTTACTACAAAACCATAGTTTGATCTGTGCACACAATTGCAGATCCCTTCAGAGTTTTCAAGCCACGCACACAGCTGCAGATCTTTCCTCAATCTTCTTACAAAAACCCTCTGCGCACATAGCTGCAAAGGTCGTCCACGCACACAGCTGGGACTTAACCTTTCCTTACACAATCAGCCTTAGCTTCTCCTTTATTTCTTTACATCAAAAAGCCTAACCTTTCTTATTTTCCCAAGTGCCTATTTATATCACACTATTTACAAAAACATGGATTCAAACCATGGGCACCCAAAACCCTAAACCATGGTCTTAAGCCGCGGGTTTATTACAATAGAGGACTTTGAATCAACCCCCGACACCCCTAAGACTATTTTGAGTCAAAACCCGTAGAGTTACCCATCTTAAGGACCGTTGAGGTGCACGCCCCAACAGGCCCCTAAGACTCACCAGTGTCCCGTCCCGGGGCACTTATCTGCTCGGCTGGTGGTAAAATTTGCTTGGCGAAGACACTATGCGTTGGTTCCTGGAGTCCTTCTTGCTGGTTGTTGGATGCCTGCTTCTTTCCTTTATGATATTTATATGGAGCAAGGCCTTGTGGATCCATCTACACCCCCATGCCTTGCTCGAGTTGGTGACACTTAACCATCCACAACTTGGGGTCCCCTGGAATTGCGTGTCATGCTGCATAAGACACACAGCTGCCACGGTTCTACTATGCCAGAATATTTCAGGGTAGGGCTCCCCACAGTCGTTTGGCGAGGTCTTATGGCCTTCGTTGCTCCACGTTAGAGCGAATTTGTGCCTACCTTCGCCTGATTTAGAGCGAAATTCTCCCTACCTATGTACCTAGGTCAAATATGACTGTACTGGCGGATTACTCAAAAGGTTCTGCAGACCTCTCTCTCTGAACTCTCGTACTAGCTCCTGGACTTCACAATTGTTTGACATGGCTCCAGTCGAGCAAACTCTAAGAAGTGCTTCGAGGAAAATTTCACAAGCCAATGTAGCTTACTTATAGAATTCCGTTACAAAATCTGTCAGCATAGTGTATTAATGACACCAAATCTGCTTGAATGCCAAGAATCTCGTCACACCTGGCCTCAGATTTTCTCAAAATCTCATAATTACAGGTATTGAGAGTAGCTCATGTGCCACTGCCGCCAATTTCATTTTTTCCCATCCATCACATTCTATGTTGTGACACAGTTGGAACCTACGACACAACGACCACCTTCCACTTCGACACAGTATGACCCTGCGACCCCTGACCAACCTTCGACTTTCCAAACTTCAGCCTTCAGCCTGCAACATTCCCTAGTGGTATGAGTAGCTTGTCTGATGGTCCAGTACCCGATTTCAGCTATTCTGGGTACGTAGACTTTTCTTTCTTGGTACTACCTCTGATTCTGAGTACCTGGCCTGTCCCTGTACTTTTTTAGATGACTCCCATTTATCATAGAAGGGAAAAGTTCTCCATTTAACTTAGCTAGCTGGACTGCGCCCCCATCAGTAACATTCTGTACTATATATGGGCCCTTCCAATGTGTCTTGAACTTTCCTGGGAACTTCATGAATTTGTTGTCATAGAGGAGCACAAGATCACCCTGCTGGAATTGTTTCTTCTTGATGTGTCTGTCATGCCACGCTTTTTCTCGAGCTTTCTGCACCTGTTGTTGGAAACCTGCAATAAATCTACCTTCTTCGAGTTCTAATATCTATTTCAGTCTTTCGGTCATTATGGCTGGGTCATCCATCTCGGTGAAAGCAGATAGTCTAAGGCTGGGAACAATGTATTCCATGGGCATGCCAGCTTCTTTCCCATAAACCAGTCGAAAAGGTGTATGGCCTGTCAACTTTTTGCAAGTAGTTCTGTAAGCCCATATCACTACTGGAATTCGAAGGTCCCAATCAGTTCTGTTAGCATTACAAATCTTTGTCAAAGCATGCTCAAGAATCTTATTAAAAGCTTCGACAGTCCCATTTGCTTGTGGATGATAGGCTGTACTTTTCTAATGGTATACTTGAAATTCTTCAGTCAGGACTGCAATAGTTTTATTTAAGAAATGTGATCCTTGATCACTCATAAGGACACGAGGGCACCCAAACCTGGATAACATGTGATCGAAGATGAATTGCGCGGCTATAGCAGCGCTACAGTTCTTGACTGGTTGGGATTCAGCCCAATGGGTAAGGTAGTCAGTAGCTGTAATAATATATCGTGCTCCAGACTTCTTCGCGGGGGGGTTGATAGGGCCGACAAATTCAATATCCCATTTGTCAAAAGCTTGTAAGGTTACCTATGGAACTAGGGGCATTTCATCCCGCCTGGATGGTTTTCCTGTCCTCTGACAGACGTCGCAGCTGTGGCAATATTCTCTTGCATCCTTATGAACTGTGGGCCACCATAGGTCGACTGTCAAAATCTTCTGTGCGGTGGATTTCCCTGCATAATGACCTCCTGCTGCGCCGGAGTGTTCTTCAGCCAAAATTAGTGGTCGTTCATGCTCCAAGACGCATCTGCGCAGTATTTCATCTGGTCCTATTTTATACAGTTGTCCCGCTATTAAGGTGAAGTCCGCTGCACGAACCACCAACTACTTCTTTTGCTGTGTGGTCATCTCGGGGGGTGGAAAATCTATAGACAAGTATTGAACAATATCCTGAAAATATTCATCAACCATCTGTATAGCAAATAGCTGGGCATCAGGAAGACCTTCATCCAAATTGGTAGGTTCTTCGCCTAAGTCGAGCCTCAACAAGTGGTCAGGTCCTAGGTTAAGTCTTCCATGATTAACGATGATCTCAAAATCATATTCTTGGAATAGGATCAACCACTGACATATTATTCCACCTAGCACAGGCTTGTTAACCAGATACTTCAAAGAAGAGTGGTCAGTAAACATCTTAAAATGAGATCCTAGCAGATAATGTCGAAACTTCTGTAGTGCATATACCATAGCGAGACCTTCACGTTCTGTCGTAGTATAATTTTTCTCTGCTGTGGACAATTTCCTGCTTGCAAAAGAGATAGGGTGATCGATATTACCTATTCCTGACTGAGCTAGCATAGTACCCAGAGCAATGGAGGAAGCGTCGACATGCACATGGAACTCTTTGTTCCAGTCAGGAAATACTAGAATAGGGGCGGTGACCATTTTTTCCTTTAAAATATCTAATCTTGCTTGACACTCCGGTGTCCACTCGAACTTGATATCTTTCTTCAGCTGCCTCTCCAACGGAGTGTTAATCTGAGCATAGCCTTGGATGAATTTCCTGTAGTAGCCGGTGTGACCCAGCGTCGTGCGAAGTTGTTTGACGGACTTTGGGGGTGGCAGGTTCACAATGATAGTGATCTTCGCAGGATCCATCATCAATCCCTGCTTACATAAAACGTGACCAAGCAGAATTCCAAAAAGTGCACAAAAGATACACTTTTTTAGATTCAGGGAAATGAGGTGCTGTCTACACTTGTTCAACATAAGTCTCAAACTAGTTATATGGTCTTTTACTAGCCCAAAAATGGTCCAATCATCAAAGTAAACTTCTAGGAATTTATGTATGTATTCCTTAAACGCGGAGATGACTACTCTAGAAAATACAACAGGTGCATTATTTAACCCAAAGGGCATGACAGTATACTGGAAGGATCCCATTTCGGTAGCAAATGTTGTCTTATGTCGGTCCTCTGGAGCGATTCGGATCTGATGGTAGCCAGAAAAACCATCGGTAAAAGATTACACTTCTTGACCCCCGACATTGTCGAGCACTTCGTCTGTAAAGGGGGTGGGAAAAGGATCATGCAGGAAGGCATCATTGAGTTTTTGTAGGTCTACACAGATTCGGATTTCACCCTTAGTCTTCTTCTCCTGGACCACCATAGGGCTGACCCACTCAGATTCCTCAACAGGCTCAATTATTCCTATGGCGAGCATCTTATCTAGCTCCACCCTAACCTTTTCTTTATACTTCGGATTCAATCTATAAGGACGCTGTTTCACAGGTTTGGCATCGGGTTTCAAAGGAATCTTCATTACACCAATATCACCCAGGATACCCTTCATTTCGGAAAACTTTGTTGGAAAGAGATCTTGGTACTCGTGGAGAAGTTGGGTTACCTTGCTGACCATTTACTCATCCCAATAGTCGTCGATTGTGGAAAGCTTAGGCTGTGTTTCGGATCCAATGTTAACTATGTGTGTCTTCAGGGGCTGAGTTACTTCTGGGGCTTCAACTACTGGTCCATGTACGTCACAGCATCCTTCTGACTCAGGGATAGCGATGTTGCACAGGTCATCATCTTCGTCAATTACGAAGTTATAACATTCGACTACGTGGGATTCTTATGTGGGCCGATCAGGTTGATGTTCTAGTACTTCTTGGTCATCAAATACCTTAGTATGGATGATCCTGATAGCTACATCTAGTGCTGGACAGACATCATTAGTATAGAAAATATGCATAAAAATATGAACAAGACAGTCCCAACTTACAATATCTTGGCAGAGCTCAGCCTCCACGTACAAATTTTTTGCTATAGGTTCCAGCGTGTGCACAAATATATGTACCCATTCATTTTGAGGGACATACTTCCATGCCTCGTAGCACTGTGCCAAATGTTCCTGAGGATTAGAATGTTTGTCAAACTTGCTTCGCAGCTCCTCCATCGGGCCCTTAAATCGCAGGTATAGGAGCTTCTGACAAGCTTCCCAGCTAAGGATCTGTACCTTATGGGCCTTCCACCACCTGGCTGCTGTGGCTCAAAATGCGGAGTCCAGAGCTCCCAGTTTCTGTGACTCAGGTATCAAGCCTGAGACCTGTGCAATGAATGGTTCAGGATCGGTCAAGCCATCAAAAATAGGTAAAGTGTTTGGTTGTGAATTGAGCCATCTGAGGGACTTGGTAGTCCGGGAACGACTGCACCCATGGGGCTCATGTAAGCGGTTCTGCCAGCTTTCTAAGTCATCTTCAGAGTCCGTGTTACAGGAGCTACCAGACTCTCAACCTGTGGCAGGAGGATCCTCAAAACCTTCTTCTTGCGCGGTGATAGTGTAGATGGGCTCCACATCATCCTGATCCTCTTGTTGAAGTGGTTCTATGTACCTTTCCCCTTATGAGGGATCCAGGGGTAGGATGACTCTCAAGTCTCTCCCCTCGAAGATCATCTGTCTCTTCTTTAGGTTAATAACTGTAGCATTTTCCATCGCCCATTCAATTCCTAACAAGGCTGGGTAGGGATTGTTGTCGTCAATGATCTCAATTACTTTGAAGTCCATGATAGTACTGACCCCGGCAATATCTATTTGGACCCTCAGAAATCTTCCTAGAGGCATGATCCTTTGCTGGTTGGCTAGTCTCAGCTGGATAGGGGACCAGGCGAGGGTGGGTTTTCCCATTTGTTCCCAGGTTTGTTTAGTTAACACATTTACATCGGACCCTAAGTCCAAGATAACATCAGTCATATCGTATGCTCCTATCTGAGCATTCAATCTCATTTCCCTGCCGGTTCTGCTGACTCTGTGAACAGTTTTGTCCTGACCAGAACTTTGCTGAGGTCCGCAGGAAGCAATGACTTTCTGTAACTCAGTCAGAGCATCCTGGTCTCTTAAAAGTTTGAGGCAACTCTCTAAAAAGGAGGAGAGAGTACTTACGTTATCCAGCGGGGCTTCCTGGGGCCGCGAAGATAGTTACTATGGTTGCGCAGGTGCAACGGATGTGCTAGGGCCAGCAAAATCTTTCTTGACTTCCATAAAGGTCTCTCTTTCTCTTGTGATATCAAATGCTGGGATTTTCACAGGATCCTTACGAACCCAAGCGTCGGTAGGCTGGTTTTCTGTATTCTCTGGGTATGTCGTAGCGCCACTCCGTGTGACAACATTGATGGTTGCGGCAAGTCTGGGATCAACTGAAATCATCTGGATGTTCTGTGTAGGGGTACTCTGTCGTGCTTGAATCTTAGCTATGAGCTGCGGGCACTGCTCAATCACATGATCTACCGCGCGGTAGTACCGACATGTCGTAGTGGGGTTCCGACAATCATGAGCCAAATGCGCAGCTTGGTTACAATTGTAACACATGAACTAGCCTCGGCCTCTTCTAGCCATACCAATAGTACAGCCTCCAGAGGAACCTCTACCGGAGGCACCCCCCTAGTAACCGTAGCTATCATTACTTGGGCCTTCATTGTGCACCCGGGAGGAGTCATAGGTGCGGCACTCATCCTCATTATGACCTATAGACTTGCAGAAATTACAGTAGGGGTTCTTAGGTCCTTTTCCATACCTTTGCATCAGGTAACAATTCTTGGGCCGGTGCTGACCTGTTGTTCGGCAGAGCTCACAATATAGGACTTGTGGTGGAAATGGGTTTGGCACAATTGTATGTAGGTACTTGCTTACCAGAGGGCACTGTTCCTTGTCATGACCTTCGGTCCAACATTGCGTACACCAAACCTCTTCGCGATCAGGTTTCCCCTTCTTCATCTCGTGAAGTTCCAGGGCCATCGCTGCTAGCTGCACTTGGATTTGAGCAATACCAGAATCATCGCTGACGGGGGCAGTATCTAGCTTCATTGCGATTTCCAGAGCCTCTTGCTGGTCAGCAACCTTCTGTTGCATGAGGGGAGTTCTGATATGTGGTAATAGTGCTGCAATAAACCATTCCTTGTGTTGCGCAGGACTAATGGTAAAGCTGACTTGGTCCAGTAGAACTTTGAATCTCTGGTCAAAGTCCCACACTGATTCGCCGTGCCGCTGTTGAATCTCTTTGAGTTCAGTGATGCTCTGTGATTCCGATTTAGGCTTCTTAAATTCTTTGGTTATGGCCGCCTTAATATCATCCAATGTAGGGCTCTGAGCATTGGAGAATTTCATGAACCAGGTCAAAGCCCGGTCCCGAAAAGAAGTAATGAGCTACGCGGCTCTCACATCCGGGTCGGTAATTTTCTTCGCATTCCATACTGCTTCACATAAAAACCAGAACTGTTCTGGGTCCTCTAATCCCATGCCTTTGAAGATGGAGAGCTTAATGTCATCAACTAGGTGGGCCATGGGGGTGCTAGGAGGGGTGGGAGGGGAACCGGATGTCGACAAAGGGGGGTTTACGGGGGCAGAGTGACCTGTGGTCAGAATACTCGGACTTGGTTGAATGTCAGACTGCGGTGGAATTTCATGGGTAACAAGGCTTCGCTGCGGGGTGACCGGAGGGTCTCCAACCGAAGGGTTTTCTTTAGAGTCGGACTCTTCAGGATTGAAAGGGGAAGACACGGTGGCCTAACCTAAGGAATAGGAGTCAAAATATCTTTTGTACCTTTTTCCACTTCGCAGCAAACCACTTTGCTCATCGAAGGTATTATCACTTGCAAACATATGTTAGTACTACTAAGCTAGCAGTCTGATTCAAGCAACAATATACCCTTTTTAGCCAATAGTATTTTAATCCTCAAGCTTAATGAATTCAAAAACTTACCACGGGGCCTTTGAAGAACTGCCGTTCAACTTTGTTGAAGGAGGTACTTGTTTCAATGGCAAACTATATCACAAAGGCTTTCAATGTTCGCGTCGTCCAGAAATCAACAGCATGGGATACCTCGTTGTTCACGTGTTGCACAAGATTGACCCTTATGGGGGTCCACGTGGGAACCCGGTGAGCTTGGAAGTTCGTCCTTCTCTCTGTTAACCTAGACAACCACTAGTGAAACTCTATGTGGATACTACCAAAGAAAATTTCATAAGCATCACAAAAAACATACCTTTGTAAAAATTCACGTGCGCTACAACGTGGATTTGTATTCTCTTTCTCAGCAAATTTCATATAAGTCTCATCAAGCCAATCCCCGATTTCCTTCGCAGAGGGCCTCCAGAACATAGCCCTCAAGGTACAACGTAAACCCCTCTTGAGCAGATATTGAGTTCAACCGGCAACGAAACCAATTTGTTGGGCAATAGGGCAGACCCGGGTTTAATCCTTTTATGTCGCACCAACAAAAGACCCACAGTGTTGGCCCTTTCGGCAACAACCTGCACGCAAGTTGCAGTCTCACCCGAAACAGCTATGGGGTGCCGCAGAATCAGGTTTCTACAAGAAGAGAGGGATATTACTGTACCTTAGCCTTTAATAAACTTATTAATCAACAATTACACAGCTTTTTCATTCACTCATATACAACTTCGCAGATAGATAAACAACCGAGACTTACTTAACCCACTACAGGGAATTAACAGTGAAGCTTGTTATTAGCAGTCATCTAAGTTATCAAATGTATACAGTTATTAATGCATAAAAGACAACAGAAAGAGAAACAACACTGGATATAACGTGGTTCACCCCCATTGTAGGGGTTACGTCCACAAACTGTGTTTTATTCAACTCGCTACAAAACCACAGTTTGATCTGCGCACACAGCTGTAGATCCCTTCAGTCATTTCAAGCCTCGTACACAGCAGCAGGCCTCTGCGCACACAACTGCAGATATTTCCTCAATCTTCTTACAAAAACCCTCTGCGCACACAGCTATAGAGGTCGTCCACGCACACAGCTGGGACTTAACCTTTCCTTACACAATCATCCTTAGCTTCACCTTTCTTTCTTTACATCAAAAATCCTAACCTTTCTTATTTTCCCAAGTGCCTATTTATATCACACTATTTACAAAAACATGGATTCAAACCATGGGCACCCAAAACCCTAAACCCTAGTCTTAAGCCGCGGGTTTATTACAATAGAGGACTTTGACTCAACCCCCGACACCCCTAAGACTATTTTGAGTCAAAAGCCACGCAGTTACCCATCTTAAGGACCGTTGAGGTGCACGCCCCAACAGTCGTGATATTGACCTTCGGCATATGTGGGCAAGCTTTGCGACCCAACTGTGAACTTCGCTCTCTTAGCGTTTAGTACCATCCGACGAGGGCAGGGTTGGGCTATTTCGGTAGTACTAACCACATTAACGTGCCGAGGCCCGACCTTTATGTATTGGTGTTTGGCTATAGGTTCTTGGATATAGACAGACCGAAGTTTCCATGCTCCATAGCAATACTCTAAGTGTTTCTACGGCCTACCCTGCGCATTGAACCTGCTGCGCAGCCTCTGGTGCTGATCCCCAAATTTCAATCGAAGGGGGGTCGGGCCAGTTTCCCGACTAGTAAGGTACTCGTGATGGGAAATCCACCTTCTGGTTGTGGTGACTCGAAGGGCTGAATCCAGAGTTTGGAGTTGCTGTGGCGTCAGTGGCTGCTCTAATAATGGCACAGTAGATGCCCCTGGGACTATCGAAGCATCAGAAGCAGGAAAAGTTCTTGTCTACGAACTGAGCCATCTGAGGGACTTGGTAATTCCGGTGCATCTATGTCCATGTAACTCAGACAATCGGTTCTGCCAACTTTCTAAGCCATCCTCAGATTTCATCATTCAAGAGCTACCAGACTCCCAATCCTCTGCAAGAGATTCCTTGTAATCGTCTTCCTCCGAGGCGATATTATAGATATGATCCAGCACATCTAGATCTTCATTCCTGAGTGGTTATGTGTATCGTTCTCCTTGGGACGGGTCTAGGGGTATTATAACTCTCAAACCCCTTCCTTCGAAGGTCATCTGTCTCCTCTTAAGATCAATAACTGCAGCATTTTCCATTGCCCACTCAATTCCTAACAGGGCTGGATAGGGATTACTGTCATCAACAATCTCAATAACTTCAAAATCCGCCAAAGTGGTGACCCCATCAATATCTATTGGAACTCTAGGAAATCTTCCTAGGGGCACAATCCTTTGCTGATTGGCTAACCTCAACTGTATAGGGGACCAAGCAAGGGCAGGTTTTTCCATTTTCTCCCAGGTTTGCTTGGTGAGGACATTGACTTCTGATCCTAAATCCAAAATGACATCGGTCATATCATACTCCCCTATCTGGACATTCAATCTTATTTCCCTCCCAGTTCTCTGAACACGATTAACAGTTTTCTCCGTATCAGCTCTTCTCTGAGGTTCACAAACAACAAGAACTTTTTGCAACTCCTTTAAAGCATTCTGATTCCTCAAGAGTTTCATACAGCTCTGTAAAAAGGAGGGCAATGTACTTACTTCATCCATCGAAGCATCTTGCAGCTACGACTCCTGCTGATGTTGCGGCGCATGTACTATAGCTATGTCAATATCAACAGAACTGCACTTTGCCTTCATGACTGTCCCTTGTTCGCTTTCATTATCAAGCGCTGGAGTTTTCTTGGGGGCTTTACGGACCCACGCCTCGGCAGACTGTTGCTCAGTAGGCTGTGTGGACATCGTAGCTCCACTCCGCGTAACCATATTGATGGCTGGGGTTGGTCTCTGTGCGATAGAAATCAGCTGAATATTCTGGGTAGGGACACTGTTTCTTTCCTAAATTTTAGCTATCAGTTGGGGGCACTGCTCGATCACATGATCTACCGCGCGGCAATACCGACATGTCGTAGTGGCGTTTCGACAGTCCCTAGCTAGATGCCCGGCTTGCTTACAGTTGTAACACACCATTGTTCCTCTGCCTCTTCCTGCCATACCACCACGACCCCGACCTTCAAAATCACCTCGACCGTAAGTACCACCTCGGTACCCATAGCCATCATTACTCTGGCCCTCATTTTGCACCCGGTAGACGTCATAGGTGCGCTCTCTCATGAGGTCATAGCTGCGGCACTCTTCTTCATTATGCCCCACGGACTTACAAAACTTACAGTAAGGGTTCTTAGGAATTTGTACATACCTTTGGAGAAGCTGGCAGTTTTCAAGTCGATGTTGGCCTGTTGTCCGACAGATCTCACAATAAAGAACGACGGGGTTGAACGGGTTGGGCGCACCCATATTCAGGTAATTTCTGACCACAGAACATTGGTCACTGGCTTGACCTTCTGTCCAACATTGTGTACACCAAACCATATCGCGAAGCTCCAAGGTCATCGCTTCCAACTGCGCTTGGATTTGAGTAATACCATAATTATCTTTGACAGGGGCAGTCTCAAGCTTCATCGCTATTTCCAGAGCTTCTTGTTGGTCAGCAACCTTTTGTTGCATGAGTGGAGTTCTGATATGTGGTAACAATGCTGCAACGAACCATTCTTTGTGCTGCGCAGTACCAATAGTGAAACTGACTTGGTCTAGTAGAACTTTGAACCTCTGGTCAAAGTCCCATAATGATTCACCGCGTCGCTGCTGAATCTCTTTCAATTCAGTGATACACTGCGACTCTGATTTGGGCTTCTTAAACTCTTTGATCATTGCTGCTTTAATATCATCTAAGGCAGGAGTCTGAGTACTGGAGAATTTCATGAACCAAGTCAAATCCCGATCCCTGAAAGAAGTAATGAGCTGCGCGGTTCATACAGCCAGGTCTGTAATGGTCTTAGCATTCCACACTGTTTCACATAAAAACCAGAACTGTTCTGGATCCTCTGACCCAGTTCCTTTGAAAATAGGAAGCTTAATGTCATCAGTCATGTGGGACATAGCGGATCTAGGGGGGATTGGAGGGGGGCCGAAGGTAGGCACGAAAGAACTGACTGGGGTAGACTTCCTACAGCCGGGATGTTCATGTTAGGGTTACTTGTCGATGGTGACGGAGTCTCAGGGATAATAGGTCTGCGCTGCGGGGTTACCAGAGGATGGCTAACAGAAGGGTTTTCTTCGGCATCGAAATTGGCGGGGCTGACAGGGGTAGTCTCGGTATCCTGACCTATGGTATAGGACTCAAAATTTCGCTTATACCTTTTTCCACTTCATAGCAAACCACTTTGCTCATCGAAGGTAGTATCGCTTGCAACCATAGGTTAGTATTACTAAACTAATAGTCAGATTCAAAAAGAAATATACCTTTTTCAGCTAATAGTAACTTAATGCTCAAACTAAAAGAATTCAAAAACTTACCCCTTGGGCCTTTAAAGAACTGTCGTTCAGCTTCGCTGAAGGAGGTACTTGTGTCGATGGCAACCTTCATCACGAAGGCTTCCAATGTTCATGTTGTCCAGAAGTCAACAGTACGGGATCTCTCGTTGTTCGCTTGTCTCACAAGATTAACTCTTGTGGGGGTCCAAACGGGAGACAGACGAACTTGGAAATTCATCCTTCGCTCTGTTAACCTGGATAACCACTGGTGCAACTCTATGTGGATAGTATCGAAAAAATTCTCATAAACATCAGCAAAAACATACCTTTGTAGAAAGTCATGTGCACTACGATGCGGATCCTTATTCTCTTGCTCAGCGAATTTTAGATAAGTCTCGTCAAGCCAATCACTGATTTCTTTCATAGAGGGCCTCCCAAACATAGCCCTTATGGTACACGTAAACCCCTCTTGAGCAGATACTGAGTTCAACCGGCAACGGAACCAATTTTTTGGGCAATAGGGCAGACTCGGTTTTAAACCTTTTGCTTTGCACCAACAAAAGACCCACAGTGTTGGCCCTTTCGGCAACAACCTGCGCGCAGGTTGTAGTCTCACCCGAAACAGCTATGGGATGCCGCAGAATCAAATTTATGCAAGTAGAAGAGGGATATTACTGTACCTTTAGTCTCTAAAAGCCTATATCCAATCAACACAGAGCTTCGACTAGTATATATAGCTTGCATATAAATAAACACAAAGTGACTTGCTAAACCCTTTACTGGGAATTCGCAACGAAGCTATTTATTAGCAGTGATCTTATCTATAAGATATATCTAGCTATTAATGCAAGAAAGATAAACAGAAACAGAGACAATCATAAGAACCACAACACCAGATATAACATGGTTCACCCCCAGTGTAGGGGTTACGTCCACAGAACTGTGTTTTATTCAACTTGCTACAAAATCATAGTTCTGATCTGTGCACTCAGCTGCAGATCTTCTTCTTATCCTTAAAATCCATGCACACAGCAGCAGGCCTCTGCGCACACAGCTGGAGATCTTCTTAACCTCTTACTAAATACCCTCTGCGCACACAGCTGCAGAGGTCGTCCACGCACATAGCTGGGACTTAACCTTTCCTTACCAAATAGTCGTAGCTTCGCAGCACTTCCTTATACATAAAAAGCCTAACCTTCTTTCTTTACAGGAGTGCCTATTTATATAGTGCACTATTACAAAACCCCGGGCTTAAACCATGGGCACCCCGAACCCTAAACCCTAGACATAAACCATGGGTTTATTACAATAAGAAAGCTTTAACTTAACCCCGACACCCCTAAGACTATTTTGAACCATAACTCCACTTACAAACTTACAAAAACCACGGAGTTATCCAAAACTAGAGACTCTTAAAATACACATCCCAACAATTACAATGCATATAATCAATCCCCCATTTGGAAAATGGGCCAACGGAAATGACGGGGTGTAGTGGAGCGGGATGCAAGTGATTTTTGGGATAAAAATGTTGACAAGGTGTGCATTTCTTAACAGCCTCATGACAGTATTTAAATATTGAAGGCTAAAAATAGCCAGCATGAAGGATTTTTTGGGCTATATCCATCTCAGATAAATGACCTCCACATCCTCCAGAGTGGCAATCATTCAATACATGTTCAGCTTCCTCATGGGTGAGGCATCGCTGGACAATAGAATCAATCCCATGTCTATACAAGGTATCATTCAGGATGAGGTAGTATCTCGAGTGATGACGGATACGGCGGCGATCGTCATGGGATAGATTTGGCTGAAATATTTGTGTTTGGAGATAAATTAGCATATCTCCATACCATGGGTCAGTAGTGCTTATCAGGAACAAAAATTCATCGGGAAATGAATCACTGGACTCAGATTCCATCGAAGCTCAGGGAAGATCACACATGAGATCAGCAGAGGCTAAGGATTTCTTTGATGTGGTTTTGGAAAATTCTAGATCAAACTCCTGTAGTATGACTATCCATCGGGAGTGCTTGCCCCTGAGCACCTGACGAGTCAGGATGTAATACATAGGGTTTTGGTCTGCCAATATAGTGGTTGTGTGGAGCAAGATGTAGTGACAAAATTTTTGCACAGCAATGACTAGGCCAATGCTAACTTTTACACATGTGAATATCGGGTTTTGGAATCCATAATATTCTTACTAGCATAGTAAATCACGTGCTCCTGATCATTGGGATTTTCCTGCACCAAAACCATAGCGATGGTAGTAGTGGAGGCAGTAATATACAAGAGAAATTCCTTTGAATAATCCGGGGGGTGTATCATGGGTGAATGATTCAGAGCATGTTTTAGATTGTCAAAGGCATGTTGGGCTTGGTCATCCCAGAAGAACCGAGTGTCCTTCTTGAGGAGACGTATATAACCATCCGTTTTCTCTGCAAAATTACGCATGAAATGGCGGAGAAATTTTTCCTTCCCTTGCAAACTTTGGAGTTCGAGAAGATTGGTTGGGGCTAGTAGAGCTAAAATGGTGGAAATTTTCAAAAAATCTATCTAGATGCCATCCTTAGAGACCACAAAAGCTAACAGACGTCCCATCTCAATGCAAAAAACACATTTATGTGGGTTGAGCTATATATTATAATGACAGCATCTCAGGAAAATATCTCTAAGATGATCAAGGTGGTCCTCCCATCACTGTGAATGAGCAGGGAGGTCATCAAGGTATGGTTCAACAATATGTTTAAAATCATGAAACGTATAGGACATCACACACTGGAAAGTGGCTCCAGCATTTTTCAAGACAAAAGGTAACTTCCTATACGCGAAGGTTCCCCATGGGAGAATGAATGCTGTCTTGTGCTGATCGGTGGGTAATATCTCAATCTGATTATAGCCAGAAAATCCATCCATAAATGAGAATATGACACTTCAATCACAGTTTTCGATAATATGATCGATATGTGGAGTAGGAAAGTTGTCCTTGGGAAAATCTTTATTCAAGTCTCTAAAATCGATATAGACTCTAATGGTGCCCTACTTTTTATTGACAGGGACAATGTTCAATACCCATTCCGTTAGGGGTACAAGATAAATAAACCCATGTTTGAGAAGTTTCTCTATATCATCTTTAATAGCTGTGGCCTTCAGTGGATAGACTTGCCTTATTTTTTGCATGACAGGTTTAGCCGTGGGATAGGTTTTAATTTCACGGACCATAATGGATGGGTCTATCCCCGGCATTTATTCATAAGACCAGGCAAAAATATCACAGAATTATTTGAAAAGTGCCTTCTATGCTTTAGATTCATCTGCCGAACAGTTTTTCCCAACGTGAACATGCTCAATGGTACCAGGCTTGGATGATATGTCAATCGGATTTTTCTATGTAATGTTGCAAAGGTTTCCTTTAGAATCTGTGTCTTGCAACAATATAGGACTTTGAGGTGCTTTGAAAATATCAGTGGAAAACAAGGATACAAAATCATGGTTAACCGAACTGGTGTTGGGGAGGAACAGGGATCTATGATGGTGATCCTCCCAAATGGACTCATTCATATTCATAATCTCCATAATGGACTCGTCGGAAGGAAAATTCTTAGAGAGATAATCTAGAACAGGAAGATATGGTTCTAACCAGTAAGGCAAGTGGTAAGGATCCGAAGCCAGCATAAGAAGGTCATCGGTGTGATCATCGGAAAGGGTTTGAATGGTGTTGTACATTTCTTCATGTGGACTTAATGAGGTGGGATCAACAATTTGTTTTCCCTTGGGGTCATAATCAAATGATGCAATCATATTCACTGTCGTTGTATCTGTGTTAGGAGGAGTGGATGGAAAAATCCCCATAAGGGATGAATCCTTCAACATTCCTACACCAATCGACTGGTAAGGAGGAAGGGATTGGCCTAACATAGAGATGTTATTAGCTGTAGAGGTCATAACATCCGGCGTATAGAAATCAAGCTGATCAATGGTAAAAATTCTCCCTAGATGTGGAAATTGGACTATTTGGAATACTATCGAAGCGACAGTAGTCATGGTGTAAAACCAATTTATTTCTAGAAGGAGGTTGTAATCTAACGGGGCGTCCACTACTTATACTTGAATAGAAATAGTTTTTCCCCCAAGGTTGACTGCAAGGGCTAATATGAGACCATGGGGATGAAAACCTCATCCATCAAAGGCCTTTAGAGTCGTAGGTGATGTTACAAGCTCGGAAGAGCCGATAGCTTTCCAAAAAGATAGGGACAAAATCGAAGTTGAAGCTCCTTTGTCCAAGACAATCCTAAATACTTTCTTTTCAACTACTTTCGTGATGATTTGGAAAGAAAGTTTGTGAGGTAGTCTAGACTTATAGTTCTCGACATTTAAATGAATCAAATTATAATTGTCCAAGTCTAAAGCTCCTAACACAGTTAACAGGTTTTTGCGTTGTGTAGGACAACTTTGGAGCACTTCTAAGGTAGACATTGCACATGGTGCCTGAGCAAGATCTTCAATTACATTATAAAATTGAGTAGCTCGGGCATTAGGGTTAAATACAACCTTCTGAAGATTACTCTTGGGTGAACGAAAAATCATATCGAGAGTAGGCTTCTTGATGGTTAGGGGGACAACAGATGAGGATTTAGAAAAACCAGTAGAGGGAGATTTCCCTAAAGAAGAATGATATTCTTTCTTGTCTATGGGTTCATCATAATTATGACTTCGAGTTTGCAGACTAATGGTATCCAAGGACATCATATGAATTTCCTCTAATGAACTAGAGTTTCCTTGATTAGACATCTGGTCTATCAGTTGTTGTTGAGAGGGAAAAGGATCTGTGAGAACTACAGGTACGAGATTTGTTTTCAAAAATTGGGTGATTTCATCCTGGCAGGGACACTCTTTCGTGAAATGGTCACCTTCGCATAGCAGACATGGATATTTTTCTTTTCTTTTCCCTTTATCGTTATCATTGTTGGTTGGTTTTGGGTTCTCCTGTTGGTTTCCAGGTTTTTTATTTTTACTTACCTTTCTTTTTATTATTGCCGAAGGTTTCTGAATAGAATTAACCTTGGTGGAAACCTTGGGAGTTGAAGGAGTAGGGGTGGCAGTCTAGGGTTGCTTGGTAGGTTTTTCTACCGACAGAGAATGGATTGAACCAAAAATCCCATCAACAGGGACTTCTGCTGGTGACTTTGCAGGGTCGGTGCTTGGGCGAGGAGCTTGAGGAATCAAGTCATACAAAGTTCTGGACTAGGAATAGACCAATTATAGATACTGTGCTCGACTAAGTGCTTGCTCTTTAGTAATGGCACCACCCATAGCCACATCTCAGGAAATTGGAGGCAACAAAGATTTGGTAAACCAATCAGCTAATAACTGATCCAGAATAGCAGCCTTAATAAGTCTTCTTCGCCTTCTCCACTCATGGATATGATCGGATATGTGGGTGAATGTGTTCTATCACATAGAAGTTAAGGGATCAGTACCTGTTTCATAATGAATAGGAAGCTGAAAGTGTGTAATAAATATGGTTGCCAATTAGCCAAAATCCACAAATGAGTGTTGCGGAAGTTCAATATACCATTTCGCGACTGTATCGATCAAAGTTCGCTGAAAGAGTCTTAAATGAACTGAATCATCCATAAGGGAGTTTGAATAACACTATAGATGGAATTTCATGACATGGTTTTTCGGATCATCTCCCTGCTTCCCATCAAACTTTGGAATGTCCGATGGTAACTTTATCGAAATGGGAGGCCACGAGGGGTTGTGTTGAATGGGGTCATTAATCAACTTGGAAAGGTAACTGATGGTTAGGTTGCACATACTGGTAATATTGATATGGCATATAATTACCAATAGGACCATAAGTATACTGATAGACAGGTTGTTGTGATGAAGAACTACCAGAAAATCTACCTGTAGGTGGTTGATTTCCGGGATCAGGACCGTTAGGACCACTAAGGCCTCTAGAAGGAGAACCACTAGGACCTCTGGGACCACCAAGACCACTAGGAGTTGGACCACAAGACCCTCCAGGGCCTCTAGGAGGTAAACCGCCAGAGCCTCCATAACCATTAGGAGGAGGGCCTCTAGACCCTCCATGGCCATTATGAGGAAGGCCACCAAGCCCCCCATGACCACCAGGACCATTAGGAACATAAGGAGGAAAGACACCAATCCCTCCAGGACCATTATCCCCGCCAGGGGAAGGAACTCCATAAGGTGGTCCTTTGGCACCTCCCGTAGTATGTATAGGTATCCCCCCATAGCTGGAATGTAGGACCAGTTAGGTTTCCCCCATCACGCGAAAGTATTACTGGGATATGGAATTCTAGCATAAGGCATTCCTATAGGATTGGGTGGATAATTAATGTTTCCTATAGGTATTTGATTTGCTGTACACCCAAATAGGTTTTATTGGTTATAGGTTGTGCCCCCGAGGGATGACCTGAACTAGATGGGGGATTAACCACATTAGTGTGGGTGGGAGGGACATAAACTATATATTTCTTTATACCAAAGGTTTGTTCTTGACTAGATACAATTATGGTGCTAGATAATGTAGGTCGTACTGGGGGTTTTCCCCTGACACTAGAAGGTAATGATGAAACAGGAATTGAAGGTTGAGCCCTAGGTGTGGAAGACCTGGGAATATTGGGAATAGACATAATATGGGAGGTGGTTGGGTTGGTAGTTTGAATTGGGTTGGGTGGAGTTACTGTGCGATCTATAATCAGTTCAATGGGTCTCATAGAATCAGCAAGTGAATGATATCCTAGAGGAAAAGCTGTGGAACATGATGGTGGTGTGCCCAATATGTCATCTATTTTCTTTTCAATATCCTGTGCACAGAGAATGGCTACGTGGTATTGTCTATGTTATTATTCATCTGGAGAAACTTCTTCAGAAAATTTTAAATGATTTCCAAATGAGGCAATGGCCTGTCCTATAGAGGTATCCCAAAATGGAGCATTGGGACCATAATCCGGATGGGTAGTATCATCAACATGACCTTCTATGGGAGAATGGAATGAAGTATTACCCTGAGAAGGTGTTTGGACCAAGGAAGGTGAGTGTGAAGGATATGGTCCTTCATTTTCTGCAACCACATTATCTCCCACTTGGGAGGTGGTAGCAGCTCCTTGGTGGATAGCTTTCATTGGATTTTCTCCAGAAATAGGAATAAAATAAGGTGGCAAGCCTCGTACTCTTTTGTACTCTCTTATCTTAGCCAATTTGTACAGCTCCTATCTAACCTAGGGTCTCAAAAACTAGAAAACACACCAAAAATTTCCTTACTCAAGCTATAGGTCAAACAAGCAAACTTAAAATGACGGGAGGGGTTTAGATAGTCAGGTCTCTCACCAGGATTGTTAAGAAGGTGCCACTCATGATATACCTCAAGGGTACATGCATAGTAATCTCCCTGAATGTTGTTTTCGATGTATGGATCCAAGCAATATGGCCAAAGGGCTTTCCTCAGATGGATAAGGTATCCTAGTGGGGTCACTCGATATATGCAAGGTACGTGGGAGATCAAATCGGTAGTAGTGTTGTCTAATGCATAACCATACACAAGGGGCCTTCCGATATACAATGGAGTGCATGAAGTACCTTTCTATATACCTCAAGGGTACATGAAAGGCCGTTCAATATACCGAAGGTACATGGAATAACCGTACGAGTCTCGGGATGTAATGTAGATGAGTAATGACACCTCCTACGCTTAACGGCGCCCGAACACGCCTCTATCCTATCACTCAAATTGCTATGTAAATTTTAACCTACAACTACCTTTAATTTTAAAGTGGACAGTTAGGTGAATGCACGGAGTTTTCACAGAAAAAGTAAAAACATGCAATATGCGTATGCAAATATTTCACTTTACCATTCGTGGTATGCCTACCTATGGGAGGGAAAGAGAGTATTTTCTTTTGCTTCAAAACCAAAAATTTCCAAACAACAATATTGAACACAAAATAAAAGACACGCAACACTTTCCAAACTCATTTCTCTTTTCTAAAAGCAATCAAAAGGGGAGAAGTCTCTTTTCTTAAAAGAAAAACAAGAAGCACACTATATGCATATGCACTCTATTTTTCGATTTTTCTTAAAGCATAGATAGATCTAACTTAAAACTATAATATTTTTTATTTTTATTTTGATGAGATAGTATAAATGAAAAAGAGATAAAAGAACATAGAGAACCTGAAAGCTTATAAGTCCAATCAGAGATCCAATGTCTTATGCTCACTAATGATAATGACCTAATCTCAGTCAAATATTTTCTTTTTAAACAAGCAAAAAGAAGTCTTCTATGGGAAAAAAAAATGAAATCAAGATTCTAATTAAACGTTTTTCTTTCAGACTATATAATAGAAATAAAAAGAGAGCTCTCTAACACTTAAGCTTTCAAAAAATAAATCCTTTCACAAAGGCAACCAATAAGCACAGAAGAAAATGGACAATCAACAAGCCTAATATAGATTTTGAAATCTTCAATCAAACCGATATTTTACCACAAAATTTCAAACCATAAGCATCACATTCTAACACACAAGCCTGACGATGGAGGGTTGAAAGTAAATCAACTCAAATTTTTTGCAAAAAATGTGAAAAAAGTAGTCTTGGAATAAGGCTTACCTGGCACCGCACTGGAGGGGTCTTGACAGAGTGGTTCTGGACAAGCACCGCTTTTGGATAACAGGAATCAGGTGGTGGCGCCGCGTTTTGCTAACAGGTTTCAAGCAGTGGCACTGCTTCTCGGCAATAGCATAAGAGCAATTCCCTGTATAGATCCAAAACACAAAGGAGAACGACAAATCAAGTTAGAAAAATATCAGATCAAGGTAAAAATTGATGGATTGAGAGTAAAAAAGAGCATAAAAAGTTGAAATACTTTAGATCTAAATATATCTGAAAGTTTCAAACAAAAATTCACTGAGTCAGATAGCAAATCTGACTGAAGAGAGTTGGAGATGGAACCTAGATTCAAACAAGAGTTCAAGAACTGAGGAAGATTAGATCAATTGATATATGTATCAATCCCCAGTGGAGTTGATAGATTTGTAACCAGGAATATTTCACCTTCTATGGAAAGAAGTTGTTCCTCTAGTCTGAATGGTTCATATCCAGAACACATGAGTGAATGACAAACTATGAAGACCTTCCCTGGATGTCATAGACACCTAGAATGATGCTTCGATAGTGAACCTATGTACTTATAAACAGATAAAAAATGCAAACATATAAAATCTACCAGAAAATCATCTACTTGTCCATGTTAGTGACTAAGGAATCTAACAACATGTACATGCGAAATCAAAACAACAATAATGTGGGACAGAAATCAGCTTTGCATTAAAGATGTATGGAGAAGTTTACAACTAATGAAGCCTTAGTGTCAACAAGCATCTCCATGATACAAACACTTCATCCCCATAAGCTCCAACTTTGATCTCTATGCTCTCCAATGGCTTGGGCCAAGTGGTCAATCCAATAGCATAACAATACCTCTATAGTTCTCCCCCTCAACCATGGACATGAGCTTGTATTTATAAGGGTGAATCGATAGGAATGGTTGAGATATTTGTGGATGAGGTGGCCTCTAAGATCCTATGATGGGGGATCTCAAGCTCAATTGACACACAATGATAGAGATAAGGGAGGACATGAGGGTCATGATCTAGAAGCCTCGAGAAACTTCTCTTTTTCCCATTTTACCCAGGGTACCGCTTTTCTTCTCTTATGAAAGAGCGGTTTAGATGAAAAACACTTATGGACCAAAGGCCACAGGATGTGGCACTACTTATGGCAAATAGGATGTAGGCGGTGCAAGCAAGGTACTACTCATGGTTCGTAGGGAAAGCGCGGTGCTGAGTTTTTTCAATTAGAATTGACAAACAACATGGGTTTCCACTCCAAGTGATGGGATTAAGGGGAAACGTGTAAGTCAAAGGTCTTATCACATGGTGGTGACATAATTTGGGTATAACAGGATTCGAATTGCATGTGGCTATTTAAGACATTGTACTTCATTGTAATTACTATCGAATTACTCTTTGATTAATGAAAATCATGCATAGCTGCAAGCCATTTTTGCACTATTTCATTCTTCAATAACTGAGTAAATTGTGTGATCTATCTTTTGATTTGTGTGTTTTTCCATAGATATATGTGCTCAATTTAATAGCCCCAGGATACCTGTGAATATAAAAACAAGTTTTTGCCTTATTTTACCTGCCTAGTTTGAGGGGGGGTATTTTTCCCATGATGCTTTTCTCCATTTCCTTGTTTGTATTAAGCAGTTATGTTTTTTAGCTGTAATGGGTGACCTTCGGTATTAGTTACTAGGGCCCACAAATTGTCAAAATTAGAATTCATGGGGGTGTTAGGATTATAATTCTCCCTTGTCCAAATTGGTCATTTGTGCCTAAAATAGGAGTATTTTTAGTCATTATTGAGTCACTAGTACCATTGGGTCCACATGGCCTGATTGGGCCACATGTACTAGTTATTAGAGTGTGGGAAACACTAAATGAGGATAAATTCCACTGACTGCACTTGCATGCATTAGTTTAGGTGTCTCCTAAACCAATCCCTACAATTTATGAGCCACTAGGAGTGTTGGCACCAACCTACTTCAATTGAGTTCAGTTGGTGAAAAGTCATGAGTCAGTTACATTCAGTTACGATAAGTTACATTCAGTTACCCTCAATTAGCATCAGTATTTGCATGGTTTCATGTGGGAAGGCTCATTTCCTCACATGCCACATCAGTTAGACTAGTTTAATTGATTCTAATTGATTGATCCATTGATTTAGACAACTGGAGCTAGCTAGTTAAGATCTGATAGTGATTTAGACATGGCCAGTTATCCATGCAGTTAGATTGAGTCAATCAATTCAAATTTCCTCACATGTATTCAAATTGTCTAGTTATTAATACTAGTTTATTTCATTGTAATAATTATCCAATTACTTTTTTATTATTGAAACATTATACAGCTTCAAACCATTTTTTTTGCACTGTTTCATTTTAATTCTGAGTAAATTCCTTGTGAGATCTATTTGTGAGTTTTTTCTTGGTTCATAGATTCCTGTGAGCTCATTTTTTATAAAATGGTGGTACAATACTTCCTTCCATATGTCATTTATGGAACTTTATGGGTACCAGCCTCCATTTATCACATCTACCTTGAAATAAAAATCTAAAGTTCAAGCCATAGAAGATCAACTCGAGCACCAACAATAAGTTGTCCATATATTGAAGGACAACTTTTTATATCAAAAAGAAGGATTAAACAACAAAAAAGTCAACATTGTTGTGAAAGGGTTTTGAAGAAGGATGTTGGGTATGTTTGAGGTTACAACCTTACAAACATGTCTCCCTCTTACAAACAGATGTCCCTCAAGCAACTGAATTAGGACAATAAATTATCACCCAAGTATTTTGTTCCTTATAAAGTTTTGCAAAAAAGTGGTAGTATGGATTAAAAATTGAATCTCCCTTTATCTTCAAGGGTACACCCAATTTTCCATGTTACTTGCTTAAAGAAGGTAATAGGGACACGATCCCAATTCAAATTATCTTGCCGAAGCTTGATGAAGAAGGAAATGACATATTGGAACCTAAACAAATCACTAAAATAAGGACCAAAAACCTATGAAATTGTGTTATTATTGATCTGGATGCACAGCCGCATGTCGAAGGACAACCATTTTATTGAATGAATCGAGGATTGTTATGAAGGAAGAATATAAAGAATAAGCAAAGCAAGAAATACTATACGTGGACAGAATGTATACGCACAGACAAACTGCAAGAATTTGAACTAATCTCTTATATATGATTACTACTATAGGTTGCAGAATACTCTCTTATTCATTGATTGATTGTATATTAAAATAGTGTACATGCTTATATAGAATGTTGAGACGCTTGGGTGACTACCCATTACGTTCAGTTACAAGGAAGTTAGAATAGTTCGTAAGTTCAACTGTTATAGATGACTGGAAGACAAAGAGACATTTTGTCATAGTCATGTAAATATGTTGAATTCGACGCTACATGTCAATATGTGGAACCTTTCCATGGTTTTTTGAGGTTCAGACTTGTCGAAGTTAATGTTGAACCTGTCGAATTCGACAAGCATGCCAATTACTAAGTGGATCATTCCTCCTTTCTTAGAAACAATGGTCCCCATTATTTACTCGTTTAGGCAAGGAAACTTGTCGATGAGTTCAATAGTATATTTCCACTTTCCTTGTGAGGGGATTTGTCCAACTTTATTTACTTGAAAAAAGGGAATGTAATTTTTCCTTGTATGGCATATGCACCGTCCCACAATGATGTCACAAGGAATAGGTTCCTTAACATATGGATGTATGCATTAAGGTTATGTTGTTTGAAATTAATTATTTTCCAACAATGGTTCATGGTATGGTTGAAATATATCCACATTGAACACTGGATGTAAACCCAAGAATGAAGAAATGTCAAGCTGAAAAGTATTTTCTCCAATCTACTTAAGGATACTGTACAAACCATATCGCAAAGGCTTCATATTTATGTATGGGACAGTGAAGCACTCCTTCTTTAGATGTAATGAAACATGATGCCCAATTTGGAATGAGTGAGGAGTATAGTGTTGATCGTGTAAGGACATATATTTTGCATTATCTCACTACAACATTTCCTATGTTTGCTTCTGGATGTTGTAGATTTTGTCCCAAAACTTCAATGCTTTTTCAACTTCTCATCCATCGAATTCGATGTTGTTCGACTGTGTTGTTGAACTGATCCATTTGGTTTGCACTGAGGTTTAAAATCCATAACAAATCGTGAATGGACTCTTCCATGTATATATGTGTTCAGAACGATTGTAATTATGTTGTATGTATGGGAGACTTTCAGCCCATGTCTGATGATGCTTGTGGTTGTAAATGCTAAGAAGTTGTACTACCAAGCGATTTACAACTTCTATCTATTCCTTTGTCTGAGGATGGAAATATATCTACAAATACAATATCATGTTGAGATGTTTCCAAACAGTCTTCCAAAATATGCTAACAAATATGGCATCTCTTTTGAAAATGATGGTCGTAGGAAGGCCAGTGTTTCCAAACATGTTCAAATAAGAGCTAAGTAGTCTATTGTGTTAT
Organism: Pseudotsuga menziesii; assembly: GCA_001517045.1. Lineage (NCBI taxonomy): Eukaryota > Viridiplantae > Streptophyta > Pinopsida > Pinales > Pinaceae > Pseudotsuga > Pseudotsuga menziesii. Next base: position 420,372 of record LPNX010316138.1, on the reverse strand, counting down.
TGTAGTATTCTTGCATGGAATGACGATATCCATCTTGGAAAACAATTTGGCTACTACTAATATTTTTTCATGATGATGCTTGGTAGTAGGATATCCCATCAGGTAGTTCATAGAAATAGATTTCCATGGTTGACTAGGAATCAACAAAGGCATGTAAATTCCTTGTCATTGATTCAAAGGTTTAGTAATGGAACAAACCATGCACAATATAATGTACCTATTGAATTTATATTTAAGTGAAGGTCAATAAAAATACTTTTGGAGGATAATAAGAGTCTTTTCTACTCCAAAATGTCACACGGTCTTGTTTTAGTGCGCTTCTTAAATGAGTTATTATCGGTGCTCACCGATCGGAAAATAAAGTTGTCCAAGCTTGTGTACCAAGGTGTATTTCAGGAATAGTTAGTAGTATACAAAGTGTCTCTTTGAAGCTCTCAATAAACTGTAAAAATGTCACGATCTACCGAATAGAATCACGACCATGTGGTGGTGTTGTAACCCTGCATACTCATCATTGTAGAAAGTAGAGTAATAGGTGGTCAGATGAGACAATTAGTGGAAACATTGCATTTACCCTTCTGATACTTAATTACCAACTGAAATTGTTGCAAGTAATTACTCCACTTGATTTGTTGATTTGTTTGTAGTTTCAACTAGAATGGGGAGAATTGTAAGGCATTGTGGTCACTAAGGATGATCATTTCCTTCCCTAGGATTTAATGTTGTTGTAATTTTTTTATCCCTTTGACTTGTTTTTAGTCCCTTCTTCCTAGCACAACAAGCCCAAGATATCAGCTTGACATATCAAGGCTTGGTTGGTAACACCTGCTGTGCAGATGCAACCTCACTCAAGATATCTTCCTTTGATGGGTAACTGCCATAACCACATTTCCACAATTGGATGGGGAATTTATTGTCCCTTGGATACATTCCAAGGTTCTTGATGAAGGCTAAAGGGTGGGTTTTCAACACTTATTCTAGACAACCAAGCTGCAACATGATTCCTCCTTGTGCAAGTATTATATCACAACCCAATGCAACATAAGTATATTCACACATTCACAATAATAATGCAACCAAAATCAATATAATTTTTATAATAAAATACATAAAAATTCACTCACAACAACATATATACATGTACCTTAAACACATTCACCATTCATGCATCTGACACAGTAGTTAACGTGGAAACCCATCTCAGAAAAACCACAAAGGTGCTCTTCATCTGGAATTAGAAATGTATGCACATTTTGTATGCACACTAAACTATAGACTCTGTTATATATTTTATTCTTTATATACATAGAATCTTTCTTCCTCTCATACTCTCTAATATTCTCTTTTATTCACTCTCTACTTGACTCTACTAATGATTCATACATAGCTTGGATCTACTCAACCCCTCCTACACTTTTGCACCCTCAGTTGTAGATACCTAACTCCATGCACTTAGAAAACTAATAGAAAATAATAAAAAAGAATCTAAAAATAGTCCAAATATTTTCTAAGATTTCCAACCCACATACATCCTGTGTTTCTCTTTTTATAGAATTTTTACGTACTCTTTACAAACTCTTTACCTGTTTCTTTCTCAATAGGTTGGATTTCCTATTCTAGTGACACCTAACAATAGGAAATAATGGCCTGAATTACAAATATACATTCATACATGTGCCTTCCACTGGATCTACCTGACCTCATACCCACGATCTTCCCTAACTGTCGCTTTCTGGTCGTTATTCCCTACTTTCATTGTCCAGTCGTTATACCACTGCATGACTTCTGGTACTATTGTTTTGTCACACCTTTCCTTGTTGTATTCCTTCCTTTGGTCACTCATATTCCTTCTATTATACATCTCCTTCGGTCGCACATCTTCCTTCTATCATGACTTTCATAGTTTCCTCTTGAACTACTTCTTTCCTTAAATCCTTCTTCGTTATTTGTTTTTGTTGTGCATAATCTACTCTTCCTTTTTTTCGTCACTGCCTTTGTCACATCTCCTTTCTCTTCTTTTCCATAATTAAGTATAATTCTAAGTGAATTTTGTTTCCTTTCCCTAGTAACAATAGGCCCCCAACACTAACATGTGGCATGTTCCGAGCCACTNATCTCCTTTCTCTTCTTTTCCATAATTAAGTATAATTCTAAGTGAATTTTGTTTCCTTTCCCTAGTAACAATAGGCCCCCAACACTAACATGTGGCATGTCCCGAGCCACTCTAATCTATTCCTCCATTTCTTTACCTATGTTGACTTTACTATGAAAATATTCCGATATTTTCGCTACTTTCTTTGCTTCCACCCGCACTTCTTCCTCTGACTTCTGCAATTGCTCCACAAGGTTGAAACTAACATGTTTTGCTGTTACCTTCTCGACTGATGTAGCTTCTTCATGCACTTTATGTTGTACAGGTTGAATGGTTCATGTAACTCTTTCAGCTTCATCTTCCAGCTCTTCAACCTTATCTGCACTATGACATTGTTTTGTTCACAGCACTGTTACTTGTTGCTGTAACTTTATCATATTTGTTTCCTTATCCATTTTCTACACTAAGGGTGAATGCTTCATCTCATTCCTTATCTGGGTAATTCTTGCTTCAACTATATTCTACTCGTTTGCAAGTTTTTATGATTCAACATCATCCATCAATGCTCCCCAATCTTAGGAGACTTCGTTGCCAACATTGGAATATACTACTTTCACTTCTTCAATCTTCTTCGTGGCCTAATTTGTTGCTTCCCTTATTTCCTCCAATACCTTTGGGGGTGTGCTTGGTTTCACCTGCTCTTTAATATCTATGACCTTTTTCTGAACATATACTGCTATCTCACCAAGTCGAATGACCTCGGACTCCACAACCATTTATTTTGTAATTCATGCATCATTAAAAAAATTTCAAGCAATATCTATAGCGTCGTCAAGCCCAAGATTGTTTTCTTCCCATGTTCTTTTATTTCTGATCTGTCTTCTACCTATTTTCGTTTATTTTATCAACTACCTTCTCAGATTTCTTTTCTTTCTTAACCAATGTGACTTCACTTACTTCAATTTATGTGACTATAGCTTTTTGTAATGCATATACCTCATTCATTCGCATATGTGAAAAATCTATAGTTACCTGGCCTATACTTATGGCCACATCATTAAATTATGGGGTTCCAATATCCAGTACTTCTCCTCCAACTTGTACCCTGATTGGTTGAACCAATCTTGTCATCTTAGTTTCAAGGATTCAGAAGGGTCATGTTCATCCTACGACTCAAGTATTTGAGGCTTATAATCCATTCCGACTCTAACTTATTCGACATATTTGTAGAGTACGTTCAATCACTCTATAATACTAGTTGTTAACTCGATCTGTCACCTGTTGATATCATGAAATTAACTTGCTCGCACAAATTATTGTAGTGGTTCTCTTAATGATACCAAGTCTTCTCCATCCATAGTGAAGGTATTGGCTTGTTTATCATACTTCCTTTTCTTACTCTTTGGCTCCCTTCATTCTTCTTCTTCCTGATTTCCATGTTCTCCCACCGGGTAATCCATGGGATTCAAGCTTGAATCACTCTGGTCTGACTCAGGGTCTTGCACATCTTCTTTTGGGTTCTCTTATATTTGTTTCTTGTCTTTGTGATGGTGGTTTGTCTTGATCCAAATCCTCATCCACTATATAGGATTTTTGCATAGGTAGACACCATTATTTTGGCCATTCATTGGTAATGGATTCCACTTCTTCTTCTGGCATTATAAATTGTGTCCCCAACCATTGGCGATATGGGTCTTTTCCCAATTGCATGAGAACACAATGTGCATTAATTTGAAGTCTGGTGATTTGGAGAATTCACACAACAGTTTCATCGTGAAGTATTACCTTCTTCTACACCTAATGCATTAGGGATTCTCCATACATAAAAAATCAATATTACTGTCCATTTTCTTGTTCTTGTCTTGTGTGAACTAGAGATTCTAGTATTTTTCTCCTTTGGAAGGAATAGGTAGATATACTAGTTGGTAGTCTGGTGGGTTGGACCAAACAAAAAATGAAATCAAAATCAATAACCATGCATAGTGGAAATCCTTACCCTCTTCCTATTATGTAGCCGCATCTTGTAACAATTTGTTCAGCAAGAATTGTCACCAATTAATCTGAACTCCCTATGCACAAAGTTTGACTAGTGCAACCAAACCCATAGTACATTGGGTTGGTCGTAACTTTCGCAAAATTTTGTAGGACAATATCTTCAGAGCAAAGCGAATAGTAGTGTCATTAATAGATGAAATTAGGAACCCTCTATTATCCCTAACCAAATCATACTTATCCTTGATCCTCACGATCATGACTAGGTCCTTTTCCGTCTTTCAATATGGTGTTGGGTCTATTCCTGCTTGCAGAAGGCTTGTAATTATTGAAATGAGGTCAACATCAACCGAATATGCTTTATTTATCCATGGATATTCTCCATGAAATACTATTGTTTCACAAAGGTGTTCACTTTTGTGTTGCCGCCGAAGTGTGGCATGAACAATAATGACAATATTCCATACCATTCCATCCCTTTTGACCATTCCATTGGAACAAAACAGTTCTATGAATCAGGTGTTTCCTTAACCAGTTTCATGTAGTTACATCTTCCAAATCACTCAATTTGTTCGTATCATGGTCATCAAAGGATAGCTTCTGCAAATTTGGCATAATGTTTTGCATTGACTTAATTCCTTTTGGTAGTTTCAATGCTACCAGTGAGGCTCAAACCTTGGATGGAATTTTGAACTTTGGTGTGTCTACATCACTTTGTGGGATATATGGTAGCAATAAGGTTCTGGTTTCTGATTCTTCTTCTCTACCGAGGATTGGTGGTGGTGTCGTTTATTTTTCCTTTTTTTTCCTCTTCATTACAAACTTTCCCTTTGAATATGTTGAGGGTCCTGGTACATCTGCTTTGGGTTTTCTGGATGGATGAAGTGGAACTTGCCCAGCAACTGGAATAGGCTACTGCGTTGGTGGAACATATCTCGTGGTATATTCCATGATGTTTGTGGGTGATTTTTAGAGTAATCCTCCATCCTAGTACCATTGTCTTATACCTTAGACACATTCATTTTCTTTCCTGCAATGTTTTCTATGGTTTAGACTTAGGGAAATTGGAAATTATGACAGTTGATGCAATCCTGGTTGATCACTCTGCACAGTTGAGGAGATATAGGTTGATAATTTTGAAAAAATAGGCACTCATATTAATCAAATTTAACCAGCATGCACTCCCCTTTCCCAATTTCATGGATTTAGTCAACCTTGAGGCACTAGTCTTTGGTTTAAGTGGTTTTTTGACTCTCTTGGGAATTTATTTCTTTCTTAGAGACACTCCCACTCACCCATGTGCTCACCCACTCCTTTAGTACCTTAATTTATGTTCCAACATACCTTTCCCATGTTCACATAAGGATTCCTAACCATTTGGGATGATTAGGAGGCTCATTGGTCCACCTAGGGGGGTTTCAGGGTCAAATCTTGAGCTGAGACTTGTATGCATCCAAATCTCCTCCAAGGACTCAGATATTTTCCCTATTGTACTATATACCATTTCTAAACTTATTTACATGTTCCACATTCATAATAATATCCATTATTGACTTCATGTGTGTATGTAATTTTCAGTCTTTCAGCTATTTTGTGCATTTTTTTGGGAACTATAGCAAATTGTGAGAGTTTATTTGGCTTCTATATCCAACTATGAATCAATTCTCACATGGTATCAGAACTGATTGAAGCTTCAAATCCATCCCATAGTGTTTGTTTTGTTGTTAGAGGAATTCTCTAGATAGATTTGAAAGTTTTCATTGCAGGTACATTCAACAATTTGTCACCAATAGTGCAAGAAGAAATGGAGAAAACCCACATTTTGTTAACACCATTCAACTATTTATAATTGAACGCTGAAATGGTGATTCAGATAATGTCGAAAGTCTTGTAGAACGTCACCATGGAAATATAGGTCGAACCAAACTCTGTAGTTGAGAAATCAAAGTTCTTCAGCAGACTTGCTGAAGTGTTTGGAATATTTTGTCTTGGAATTTTGAGAGACTTTCTCTTCCATGTTGGTATTCTATATACTCCCACTGAAGTATGGATATGGATTGAATCGGCTTTTGGGAAGACTAATGAGATGAGTGGTCACTAGCTTGAAAATGAGCTCATCTCCTTGAGTCCTGCTCATTTTGAGACAATACAATATTGCTTTACCAAATTGAAGTTATTGGTACTTCATCTCAAGAAATGAGGCATCAAAAAGAAGGATGATCAGCTCATACTCTCCATACTCAAAGTAGGTCGATAGTACTCTGTGTTTGTAATCACATTTCACTCAACCAAGCTCACATCTCAAAATTGGAAAATTCCATCACTAGCTAGCTTCATGGAGTCATTGACTCAAGAGAAAGATAAGCTAGAGAATATGGGAACCATCAAATGTAGTAAATACCAAGCTCTTTCTGCATGGGTTTTGAATCCATCCAAAGGTAAGAATAAAGCTAAGGATTCGAAGCAGCAAGACAAGACAAAGAAAGACATACCCACATTTCTAGATAGGGGTTTGAATCCTTGCAAGGACAAGGACAAGAAGAACATGGAGAATACCAAATGCACATAATGTCACAAATAATGGAATCTAGAGAGTGAATGCATGAAGAAAACCATAGACATGATGGCACAACTATTGGAGAATAACAACATCCCAGTCCCAGAGGGTGTAAGAGATAATGATGGAGGTTCATGCTTAGACAACAAAGAGAGGTTTCATGCATTGGTTGTTGGTTCATCAGATTGTTCATACTTCATCATTGATTCAGGTGCATCAAGGCACATAGCCTCTATCAAATATTTATTCACATCCATATATTCAGGAAGTGGCCCAATTGTTCGAATGGCTGATGATTCAGAGAACCAAGCCAAGGTGAATGGAAAAATTGATCTAGAAGATAGGTGTTTCAATAATGTACTATTTGTACCAAACTTGGAAGTGAACCTACTGTTAGTGTACTAAATGACACACACTAGTGAAGCTAATAAAGTAACATTTACTCCATCCATAGTGTATATATCTAAAATATCTACCAACAATATGGTGCTATTAGGATTTGTTGATCATCAAGCTAGGATGTACAAATTCTCCCATTTCCTTACCTACTCCAAAGGGAATGCAGTCCTAACTCATGCCAATAATTCAAGCAAGTTGTGGCATAAGATATTCAAACATATAAACTACATATACCTCCAGGAATTGAGCAAAGAAGGCATGGTGGAATGGCTACCTTCTATCAAGATCTCCAATGGCCCATGCATTGGTTGTGTGGTGGGAAAGCATCCAGAGCGCAGCTATGAGAAAGGGAAAGCAAGCAGAGCTACAAAAGTGTTTGTATTGGTGCGTTCATATCTTATTGGATATCTCCCTACACCTTCATATGGAGGATCAAGGTATGTGTTGACCTTCATAGATTATTTCTTAAGGTTTTACTAGGTTTACTTTCTCAAACTCAAATCTGAATTCTTTGAGACACTCAAGGTTTGGAAAGCCCTAGTTGAGAATCAGTGTGGGAATAAGATTAAAGTCCTTAGGACTGATAATGGTAAAGATTATGTCAATAAAAAAATTTAGAAGCTCTTTCAATAATGTGGCATCCAAACGCAGCATTCGTTCCCCTACACACCACAACAAAATGGTGTGGCAGAGCACAAAAACAGAGCTCTCAAGGAGATGGCTACATGCATGATTGAAGCCAAGGATTTGAGTCCTAAGATATGGGTTGAAGCCATAAATTTTTATGCATACATCCAAAACATATATCTTCACAAACAAGTATATGAAAAAATTCCATATGAATCTTGGTTTGGTTAAAAACCAAATATTTTTCATTTCAGGATTTTTGGCTCAAGGGCTTGGGCTAGGATTCCTTCAGAGAAGAGAAAGGCCTTGCAGCCACAAATAAAGGAGTGCATGATGGTTTTATATGATTAATATGAAAAGGGATACAATATATTTTATCCCTAATCTCAAAATACTTTCATTTAAATGAGTATTCAATTCGAACAAGAACTCATGCCAGAGCTCGAACTAGCACTAAGGGAATGCTCATCTCCTCCACCACAAGATGATGTAAGTGATGAATAGTTTTCTGATGTTTCTGATATTTTGGATTATGATATGGATGAATAGAATGATGATGATCATGGCTCACCCATTCGACCCAAATGGGCTGAGAAAACCATATAAGAAGCAAGGGATTAGCTGGGAATCCACTAGATCATAGGAAGACTAGATCACAATTTCACAATGCTTCCTTTGCAAGTTAAGTTGTTCTTGATGAGAAATTATTAATAATGGTTGTATATAATACTTATTCATATTGGAAATATTTACTTGACCCAATATGAAAAACATCCATGCAAGAAGAATTCAATTCTCTAAAGGAAAATGAGACTTGGGAATTGGTTCCCTTTCCCTCCAAGACGAAGCTAGTGCAATGCAAATGGGTCTATAGGACCAAAGTTTATTCTAATGGGTCTGATATAAATTATAATCCTATATTGGTTTCCAAATTCTTCTCTCAATTCCAAGGACTGGACTATACATATACATTTGCACCGGTTACAAAGATGGACTCTATTAGGCTAGGTTTAGTCATTGTTGCATCCAAGCGCTGGGAGGTTTACCATATGGATGTCAAAAGTGAATTTCCTCATGTGAGCTATAGGAAGAGATATATATGCAGAAACTTGAAGGTTTTCGGTAATTCATGAATTTTTTTCTTCAGTCTTATATTTTGCTTGTGATTTTTTTTTACTTTAAGTTTGCTTATTTGCTTGCTTTAGAAAATTTTTGGTTTTAAGTGAAATTTTGATTTTTGCTTTAGGTTTTCTTTAGGTTTGTTCTTCTTATGGTTTTGCAGGGTTATATAGGACATTATGTGGATTAATTGGTTCACAAATAGCACAATGATCAAAGTTTAACATTAAAACCTCATTCAAAATAGAATTAATGATTAAAAAAGCGCCAAATTTGATTTTAAAATATTCTTGTAGCGCAACGACTAAATTTTTACATTACGATGCTACAAGAATATTGCGGGCGCTAAAATTGCCGGTTTTTAAGCAAATTCCTCCCATGATGTCAATTTTTGGATGACTAATCACATGTCTAGATGATTTTGATAGATGTTCCATCGGAAATAATCATGCAAACAGGTGTGGTCTGAGACGTGAATGAGATCATGGCAAATCAGCAGTTAAGGTTGGGTGAACCTTGACAGGAAGAGGAACGAGCCAAAATTGATGTGAAAGAAACTCTACACATATGCATGACGAAGCTGGAGGTGAAGTGGAGCAAAGACATCTGCTTAAAATTCGGAATTTGTAGTTACAGAGGAGATTTAGGGCTTTCTCATCGCTTCAGTTGGAAGCAAATTGAAGACCTGAAGACACATGGGCAGTTAAATTCAACAGGCAGATACTCCAAGGATTAATTTCCAATGTTCGCAGCTGGCCGAGAGTGAGGTATTCTGCGTAAACCTAGTCATGGCTACCAAATTGGTGGTTTTTCATTAAAGCTGGTTATGTTAAAATTGATTAAGAAAAGCTTTAATTCATGCTGTTAACAATCTCCCTACAATCAGATATCAGTTTAAAAGAGGTTTTAGATGTTTGGGCAAGTGATAAGTTAAAAAAGCAATAGTTACCTTGAATAATTTCCCTGTCAAGACCAGCAAATTTGGTAGGGTGAAGGTATGTATTGTTTATGGCAACCAGGATTCCATAGATTCACTTGTTACCTGTAATCAATGCAACGAGTTAGCTGAGCATGTCAATTGCATGCATATTTTGTCTGAGTAGGTGCTAGAGGCTGATTGTTTTTGTGCTGAATACAAGTTGAAGAAGAAAAGTTAGCACATATAAGACTTCTCTCATATCATCTCAGCCCCTAGTTAAACAATCACAATTTTAATCTAAGAAGTGCGCAACTGAGAGATCTAATGCAGAATCCCTATTGCAAAGAGATAGCTCATTAGTAGCATTTGAATGAGTCAAGGGTGATATTTTTGCAGAATCACAACACACAGATGTTTCCAGGTATTCTAAAGATGGTCTTGCATCGAAATGAACATTTTGGAAGATAGTTAAATTCAGTAGCAGCTTTGTGAGAGGATTTTGGGTACTCTGTTGACCTAAACCACCTAATATCAGTGTAAAATATTTACTGCATTCAAAATAGAACAGACTGTCAAAACTTTAAAAGTAGATGGGAAAAAGTGGGAAGACCAACAGGGCTGAGCCCAGTGAGCTGAATTGGGTTGACCAGTTTCCAGGTTGTGCAGAGCTTTTTCAAAATGCTGGATGGTTAGATTTCTTCAGGAAGATTGATGGCTACAACACCGAGGTCTCTTATAGATTTGCCCAATGTTATAACCAAGACATGGTATCATTTGATACCATGAAGTTTAAGTTGACTGTGGAGTTAGTTGCTGAAGCAATAGGAGTCAGAAATGAAGGAGAAATGTGGTTCAAAAAGTTTCCATTCACCTTCAATGCCCAAAGGTATCTTTTACCTAGCATTATTCCAGACTGGAGCAAAGGAGTACTAATCCATAATTTCAGAGATGAATGGGTAGAGCCCATTAAAGTCCTTCAAAGCTATATTACCTGTGAAGGGAGATATGCTTATGTCTTTAAATATCATTTTAGGTTTCTACAGCACCTTGTTGGTGAATCAAGGATGAGTCTTCCTTATTTTTTGTTTAAAAGTTTGCAAAAGATGTCAAGCAGGGTCAAGGAGCATCATGATCATACTACACAATCCATTTTACATCATGGATTAATCAAGCTAATTATCAGTACTGCTCTGCAAAGAGAAGGGAAGGCCTGGGACTATTTTCTTTTTTGGTCTGGTTTCCAAATTAAGCAGGAAGAGCCAACCAAAAAACATGTGGACAAGGGGAAAACCCTAATTAGGAAACTAGGTAAAAAGGTCAAGACTGAAGATAAAAAAGATGTTAAACTTGAAAAGGTGACAGAACCTTCAAAGGAAGACTATGAACCTCAGCAGCATTCAGCTGATAATAGAGGAAAAAGTTTGCTGTTTATAAAAAAGGAAGATCAGCCTGTGCAAAATAGGGCACCAGCAGAAACTCTCATGGATGAGAAAATGGTTGACATAGATAAATATGCAGTAAAGGAAGAAAATACCAATGTCCAGCAAAGAAGCCCAATTACTATTTTATCTAAAGATGAAGGATACCTATTAGAAGGAGATGAATTTACTGTCAAAGCTGAAGCTGGGGTTGGTACATACAGGGAATTCTCCAGTCAAGAAGATAAGACAGTGAGGCCAAAGAAAAAGAAGATCAAGGTTAAATCTATGTATTTTTCCACAATTAGACATCAAGGAAGAATGTTGAAGATGCTGGGATATCTTGCCCCAAGATGGAGACCTAAAACTAGGCCCAAAAACAAATTGAGGCTGAACATGAAAAAACTGCTTAACCTTAAATTAAACACAAAAGCAGTAATTGTGCTTGATACTTCTTCTTCAGATGAAAAGATAGAGTTTAGAAAAGGTGATTGCAAAGAAAAGAAAGCATTGAAGTCAGTAGAAGAGTCCAATCTCACCGAGACTAAACTATCAACTGTATTTTTGGAATTAAGAGGTGAAATGTTGAAGGAACAACAGAGAAAGGAAACTGAAGTTTCTTATTCTAAAGACAAGCTTTTGATTGATGAAATGGCACCAACTAAAATAGTTAATCAGGAAAACCCTAGTTTTTAGGGTGTATCTTCAGAGTTGCTTCCAGAGGATGAAGACATTTTCAGGAAACTGAACATCCCATGGCTACCTAGCGAGCTACAAAATGAAGTAGTAGGCAAGGCCTTTGACTCAGAAAAGGAGAACTCACAAAGAAACATCAAACAATATAAGCATCAAATGGAATACATGCAAGAAACCAATGATGGTTTGATCCTAGCTAATAGAAGACTCACGGAGGACTTGCAAGAAGTAAATGATCATTATCAAGAGCTCACTGTAGTCTCCAAGGAGGCCCTTAAAAGGAACAGAAACACAGATTTACAATGTATAGAATTAAAGTAGACTGTCAGTAGCTTACAGCAACATAATGAATAACTTTCAAGAAGGATAGCAGATATGGAAGCTGAACAGAAAAGACCTAGGAAGAAGGCCCAGGCTTTGGATGGAATAGCCTTATTGGCAGAACCTGCCAAAGACATTTGAGTATTATTAGTTAGGCAGTTACTTGTTATGTTTTTTGAGAAACACTTTATTTTGTAAATTGTAAATTTTTGATATTATCCCATCGATGAGTAGGTTAGAAACAGTTAGGGTTTAAACCCTAACTGAATTTTTGAAAAATAGTATTTAGGAAGAGGAGAAAGAGAACAAAGGGTTCGATTTTTGGCTGGCTTAAGGAGGTCTTTGACTTGTTTATGAGCTAAGTACTTAAAATATCATGTCTATTTGATGAACAGAATTATGAAATTTATGATCCTTATTACCCTTTAGTATGTGTTTTGGCTTCATTTTTAGCTTGCTTAGCTACATGATTGAAAAATTCATTACTGGTTTATGGTTTCTTTGCTTGTAATGCTTGTCAATTGTGAATGAACTTCAGGATTATATGCTGTTGGTACTTGGTGATTATATTATGCATCTATGTTCTTATTTATTTATGATTTAGTTCATTCTTGGCTTATGAGTGTATTCCCTTCAGTCACCAAACTTTACAACCAGGAAAAACCTTTAAAAAGAACCTAAACCCTAGTTTTATTTGATTGAATATTTGAGATTGTGTTGGCTTGTTTCCTTGTGGCTTGGAAACAATTTCTGGCACAAATAGTTTCCAATAGGATCCTTCTCTTGTGTGCAGGTTAAAGAAGTCTCTTTATGGCCTCAAGCAAGCCCCAAAGGCTTGGTATGTCGAGATGTACAATTTTGTGTTATCACTTGGATTTGAAAGATGAAAATCTGATCCTAATGTTTATTTGCAGCATGTTTGTGATGTATTTCAGGTCATTGTACTCTATTTCCATGATATTTTGGTTACAAGTAGCTGGACCAAATAAATTGGGTCAATCAAATCTTCATTGCACAGTGAGTTTTCCATGATTGATCTTGGATTGTTGAAGCAATCTCTTGGTTTGGAAATTGAGCAAGAAATTATTCATACATTTTATTGAATTTTAATATGGATTATTTTAAGGAATACAAGTGCCCATCCTTTTTGGTATCAAACTAGGTGAAGTTGGTGACTCTCCATTGGTGGACAACTCTTTGTATAAAAAGCTAGTCAGGAGTTGATTGTATCTTACTCATTCTCGAGCTGATTTATCATATTCTATAAGTGTTGTAGATAGATATATTCAGTGGCCTCATGAGATTTTTCTCCCATGTGGTTTTACTCCTTCCCTTGTTTTTATGGACAAATAAAATTTTATGTTGTATGAGGTGACTTGAGCCTTTGTTGCCAAGGCCTCCAATATATTTTTGGTTAAGAAGTAATAAGTATGGCTTAAGGGTATCTTTAGATTGACAATCCATCCTATTACCATATTTTTAGACCTTATACACATTCATTTTATTTCATGCAATGTTTTCTATAGTTTAGACTTAGGAAAATTAGTAATTATGACAGTCGAGGCTCTCCTGGTTTATCATTCTAACAGCTAAGTGGATCTAGGTTGATCATTCTAATAACCCAGGTACCCACATTGATTAAATTTAACTAGCATCCACTCCCCTTCCCCAATTTCATGGATTTGGTCCAACATGAGGCACTAGTGCTTAGTTTAGGTGGTTTTTGGACTCTCTTGGGCATTTATTTCTCTCCTAGAGCCACTCCCACTCACCCATGTGCTCACCTACAAATTTCATACCTTCATTGATGTTCTATAATTCCTATACCATGTTCACACAAGGATTCATGACTAGTTGAGATGATTAGGAGGCTCATTTGTCCACCTAGGGGGCTTTGAGGCTCAAATCTTGAGCTGACACTTGTATGCATCCAGATGGCCTCCAAGGCCTCATGAATTTTACCCATTGTACTATATATATATTCTAAACATAGTTATATTTTGTAAATTCATAATAATATCCATTATTTACTTCATGTGTGTATGCAATTTTCAGTCTTTCAACTATTTTGTGCATGTTTTATAAACTATAGAGAATTGTGAGAGTTTCTTTGGCTTCTAGATCTATATGTGAATCAATTCTCATAGTGATGCAGGTCTAAATTCATATTCAATAGTTTTACTAGTACTTGAGATCAAAATTACCATGAAGTTTCTATGGCTCCTGAAGTTGCAGACAACAATCGCTCTATTCTCCTGCAAGCATAATTAAATTCAACTTGGGTGAGAAGTTTGATATCAAAATCCAGTTTTTGGAAATTATTTCTTCACATGCATGGGAATTCAAATAAAAAGGAATGTGTCCTTTCAATCACATGGGAAGTAATTTAAATCAATTAAGTAAACTTCTTAGCATGTTGTCAATTAGTTGGAACCTGTAGGGGAATTTATTGTCATAAAGGCAGATGTGACCACTAAGCACACTGCCAAATTCTCTAGAGATTTCAAAATTAATGACATACATCTGTCATGCTAGTGATTCTCTTCATTATTGCACCAACGACATGTCACTTGCGACCTGCTTTCTTTTGTTTGGCATAGTCCCTTTATTTTGAGACTCACTAAGTGTCTCATCGCACTCCTTATGAATTTCATTTCGCTTTCAGTAGGGTTCCATTCTTGTAACAAACCAATTGTATTTACTCATAATTTTTACCTTCACCAGAATCCAAGCCTGTGAAACTTCACCTCTTACTGCGACAGACTAGCAGTATTTGATCATAACTTTTGGCTCATTCTTTTTTCTTTCATTCTTTCATCTCTTCTTTCATTTATTTTTTTCTTCTTCTTATTTTTTTTTATGCAACCATGTCGCAACTATCATAATATGGTTTTAGTCGAATCTCATTGACCAGTCCTCTAACCTATGTCCCATCTAAATTTTCTATCTTCATTGATCCTCCATTAGAGATTTCCTTGACAATGTATGGTCCTAACCAATGTGTTTTTAACTTCCCTGGATGCTTGAATAATTTGCTATCATACCTAAGAACAAGGCCTCCAACTTGAAACTGGTTATTCTTAATGTTTCTATCATGTTGTTGGCAGGCGGTTTTGATGAAGATAAGTTGTGCAGCACCAAGGGTGATGTGCAAGATTGAATATGATGCGCAAGACCAAAGATGGTGCGCAAGATGAGAAAGTTGACAAAGAGTCGGCTTGGTCATGATTTTGTAGTAGTTGGTCATAGTTTTGTAGTTTTTGGTCTGAATTAGTTAGGAAGTTGATCAAAGTGGACCATTTTGTAAAAGGTGTAAGCCTATAAATAGAGATAGGAATGTAATGTTGAGACATTGCTAACACATCTTGGATTCGATGATATCATAGGCTAAGAGGCATGCTTAGTGAATCAAGAGATGAATTCTAAATGTGATTGTATGATCTTTTGTGGAATATTAATATTTGTTTTGTCGCAACTGTTAAGATGTTTTTGGGAACCTGTTTTGTTGCGAAGTAATATGACATGATGAAAGTTGATGAAAAAAATGTGTTTTATGTATTTTCATTTCTTGTGTTAAATGATGCAATTTGAATGAATCAATGCAATAGTATGACTGTTCTCTCTGATTGATGCGATGTTTCTGTGTTTGAATCATGTTATGGTGATCGATCTATTTCTAAAGAATTATAGTGCTGCAATATGAATATGTTGATGTGATTTGATGGTCTATGATACGAATCCGTGATAGTAAACCATTTTCTGGATCTCTGAAGTAATGTTGCAGTAGTTAGATAGTAGATGCACAACCTTCCTTCTTACTTTAGAAACATGATTCCAAAAGTTCTCTCTTGAACATCTCGAGTGAGACTTCATCTACTGTGTAGGTGTTGCCAGATAGGGTAAAACCTGTCTAGGCTGGTGCTCAGGGAGATCGTTGAGTTAAGGGTGTCGAAAAAGGGTGAACCCCTATCGACAGATTTGTGTCAACAAATGTTGATTCCTCCACGCACATTGGAAACCCAGAGTGAGGACATTTATGCCTCTTTGCAGGGATTCAAATAATCATACTGGACATGAACGAGTTATCAATGCACACCTTGGTGCAGATACAAAATCTAGAAACTCAGGATTTGGTTGACTATGAGAAGTGTATTGGTGATCAACTATTAAAATCGCAGGTGCGAGAAGAGTCAACGAAGCAAGATATCGAGAACTTGAAAAAAGAGAAGGACAAACTAGTTGTCAAGAAGGCACAGCTATTGGATGATAGAGCAAGGCTGGACAAGGAAATTTCTATTGCATGTCAGGAAGTCCCAAATATAGCGGAAGACATGGATGTAGAAGCTAGAGCATGGAATCTAGGATAATTCATTGCATGATTCAAATGTGACCTTGAAGAATTTTTGGCACTAGTAAACCCGAGCACACCTCCAAAAAAAGATGTTGAGCGCAAAGGTGACATTGAAGACACAGCAACACCACTTGAGGCATGCTTAGTCTAAGAGGCATGCTTAGTGAATCAAGAGGTGAATTATGAATCTGATTGTACAATATTCTGTGGAAGATTGATTTATGTTTTGTCACAACTATGAAGATGTTTTTGGGGGCCTATTTTGATGCAAAAGTAATATGACATGAAGGAAGTTGATGGAAACATTGTGTTTTATATATTTTTGTTTTCCCTTTGTTAAATGATGCAATTTTAATGAACCAATACCATAATATGACTGTTCTCTCTGAATGATGTAATGTTTCTGTGTTTTGAATCATATTATGGTGATCAATCTATTTCTGAATAATTGTAGTGTTGTGATCTAAAAATGTTGATGCAGTATGATGGTTTCTGATATGAATATGTGATAATAAATCCTTGTTTGTATCTTTCAAGTAATGTTGTGGTAGTTATACAGTAGATGCACAACCCTCCTTATTACTGTGGAAACATGATTCTGACAGTTCTCCCTTGAACATATCGGGTGAGACTTCATCTTCTTCATAGGTTTTGTTGGATAGGACAAAACCTATTTCGGCCAATGCTCATGGATATCACTGAGTTAAGGGTTTCAATATAGAATGAACCCCTGTCGATGAATCTATGTCAACATGTACCATACCTTTTATCTTTAATTCTATATGTTTTGGTGAAATCCTACAACAAAATGTTCTTCCTCCAACTGCACTAGTTGAAGCAACATGTCTTCCACAACATCAACATCTGTCATTTCATTGATCACAACAAATATTAACCTTGGTACTATGTACTCCATATACATGACATCTTCTTTCCTATCCACCAATAGAAATGGAGTCCTACCTATCAAATTCTTACCCATCGTGTGATATCCCCATAATACTACAAAAATGTTCTGGTCCTAGTCATCTCTTCGCGCATTGCAAGCCTTTATCAATGCATTTTCCAAATTTTGTTGAATGCTTCAACAAATCCATTTGCTTGATGATGGTATGGTGTTTTCCTTCTATGTTGTATCTGAAATTCCTTAGTCGGTTCTTCAATCAATTGATTAACAAAATGCATACCTTGATCGGTGATTAAAATAATTGGGCACCCAAAGCTTATCACAACATTTTCAAATAGAAAATTCGAAATAGTAGCAACAGTACAATCATTTACTAACATTGCTTCTTCCCATCCGGTTAGATAATCAGCTGCAGCAATAATATATCGTGCTCATGTGCGCTTTCCTTTTGGACTGATAGGTCCTACGAAATCAACAACCTATTTATCAAATGTATATATTGTTATCTATGGTACCAATGGAATTTCATCTCTTCCGAAAGGATTTCTAGTTCTTTAATAGACAACGTAGCTGTGATAATGATCCTAATCATCCACGTGCATGGTGGGCCACCATAATCCTATTTGCAAAATCTTGTGCACCATATATTTTCCTACATAGTCGAATCCTACGACACCAACATGTTCCTCATTAAATATCCACAGGCACTCATGCTCAAAGACGTAGCACTGAAGTATCTCATTAGGACCCATTTAATACAGGTGTAAATCAATCAATTGGAAATCTGCTCACACAACCAACTGTTTCTTCTGCGCAACACTGAGTTCAACATGTGCATAGCCTATACTCAGAAAAATGTATGATTTCTTTATATTGATCATCAAACATGATTATCATGAATAATTGTGCATTAGGTATTTTATGTTCTAGGTTGCTAGGTTCTTCACCACTTTCTTTCCTTGAAAGATGGTCTAGTCCCAGATTCAATCGACCAAGTTTAACAATTATTTCAAACTCATATTCTTGGAAGAGGAGAAGCCACCGACAAATATTCCCCCAATACTGGCTTATTGACCAAGTATTTTAGTGCAAAATGGTTATTGTACATATTAAAATTTCCACCCAGTAAATAATGTATGAATTTCTACTGCGCATATACCACCGCTAGTCCTTCTCTTTCCATTTTGGTATAATTCTTCTCTGTAGTTGAAAACTTCCTACTAACTAATGCAATAGGGTGAGCAATAAATCCTTCACCAGGATGTGTCAGTACCACACCAAGTGCAACAAATGATGCATCGACATGAACATGAAACTCTTTTTCCCAGTCTAGAAACATAAGTATTAGCGCAGTAGCCACTTTTTTCTTCAGCTTGTCCATACTTTTTTAACAATATTTTGTCCATTGAAACTTAGTATCTTTTTTCATCAATTTTTCCATCATAGAAGTCACCTCTGCATATCCTTTGATAAGATTCCTGTAGTATCTGGTGTGTCCTAGTGTTTCTCTTAACTGTTTAACTATAGTAGGTGGTGGTAAATTAAGGATGATCGCAATTTTGGCTAGATCAACTAAAATTTTGTCGCGACATACCACATGGCCCAACAAATCTCCTAAAGGTGTGCAAAATATATAGTTCTTCAAATTCAGGGAAAATTTTCTAGTGACAACGTTCCAACATCATTCTCAGGCTCTCTATATGGTATTTTACAAGGCCAAATACTATCCAATCATCAAAGTAGACTTCACGAAATTTGTGTATAAAGTATTTAAAAACAATAACTATGATTTTGGAAACAATTGCAGGTGCATTCTTGAGTCCCAAGGAAATTACTGTATACTAGAAACATCCCCACTCTGTCACAAAGGTAGTCTTGTGTTGGTCCTCCTTTGTATATCTTATACAATGGTAACCAAAAAATGCATCAGTAAAAGAGTACATCTCTTTCCCTCCGACATTTTTTAGTACCTCATCTGTAAATGGAGTCAAAAACAGATCATGCAAATAAGCATCATTCAACTTTCTTAGGTCGACAAAAATTCTTAATTCACCCGATGTATTCTTGTCTTATGCTACAATTGGGCTAATCCATTACGATTCTTCAACAGTTTCTATAACACCAGTATCTAGCATTCAATCCAAGTCATCCTTAACCTTTTCTTTGTATCTTGGATTTAATCTGTATGGACGCAACTTAATCGGTCATTAGAGGAAATTTCAACTCAAAATGAGCCTCCTAAGGAGAATAATAAAATAATAGTTATTAATTTTGGAGGAATAAAAGAAAAAAACTATTTTTTTGTTCGTATTTTCGACATATCTTCCTGTTTTTTTACTCAAATTTTGATCAGGAGAGCTCAATGGATACAAAATTAAAATCCACATACAAGGATTACCCACTCAGCATACTTTTGACGGACCTTGCTACCCCAAAAACAAGAAATACCTGAAAAAATATGGTGATGACATCATCATCACATTGTTTCAGGTATTAGTTGTTTTTGGGGTACCGGAATCCATCAAAAGTATGTCAAGTAGGTACTCATTGGATGCATAATTTAATTCCACATCCAACGATATCTCTTGATTGAAATTTGAGTAAAAACACATGGATATATGTCGAAAATACGAACAAAAAAGTAGTTTTTTTTATGATATATATCCCCAAATTTATATTAAAAAAGTGTTTAAGACCTATACTATATTTCGAATTCAAAGCAATTTCATTGGCTAACACATGATGACATTAAATTTGAATGAGGGTTAAAAGGCCCATTTTGAGTTGAAATTTCCTCTAATGTTTGCATCGGTCCTCAAAGATATTTTGATTTCGCCTAGGTCATCGACTGTTCCTTTCATTTATAAAAAATTAAAAGGGAATAGATCTTTGAATTCATGAAACAATTCATTAATATTCCCCATAGTCTCATCATCCCAATAACATCCAATATTGGCGAACTTTGGATTTTCAGGTGAACCATTATTTACTTTCTTTATTTTAAGTGGACTTAGAAATTGGTCACTGGAAATGCCAAATCCCTCCACTGCACATATACCTTCTGACTCAGGTATATTTATATTGAGCGAATTATCCTCTAGTTATCCCATGAAATTGTAACATTCCATCCAATGGTGGACTGACACTGCATTGATGGAAATTTGTGGCTGTGACAAGGATTTCTTCAAAGATCTTCTTGTATGTCATCTGGAGTGCAGCATCAATTGTTGGATGATCACTCACACACTCAAATGGTGTTAATCTTGTACATAAATATTCCCACTCAATACTTCCTCTTCGTAGCTCCACTAATGTATACCAATTCCTTGGTACCATCTCCAATATATGTATGAATCGATGAACCCATTCTTGTCGCGGATACTCTTTCCATGTCATGAAATAATGCTCAATATGTTCAACGAGATTTGTCAATCCTGTATAATTTCCACCAATATAACTTATCTCTTCTCCAAATCTAGTCTCCAACAATCTTCTACATTGTTTTCGGCAAGGGGTTGGGACGAGTGAGTTGCGCAACATCGCGACAGCTACGCGGCACCACACAGGGGCTGTTTAGCGTGATAAGAAAAGAAGTAACCACCTTTTGAATATTTTATATATATGTGGATCTAATTTTGTTGAAATAGGTCAATAGCGGTTAGAAAGTAGTTAATAGTGGACCCTTGAGGTGAAGGCGTAAGCCTATTTATAGATCCACTTTTGTAATGATAAACAAACATGATTTTGGCATTGTAACTAGCACACTCCGTGCTAGGGATTGTTCTATCTTCACTGTGATTTTTTCTGGGTTTCGTTTGATGAACTCTCCAGTTTTGGAGAAGGATTATGTAATGTGGCATTTTCATGCAAGATTAATATAATATGTGTTGAGTATGGTTCAATATCTATATGATTTTTGTTATGATGCGGCAGTACTGCTTTTATTATAATGATGCAATGCAATTTATGTAGATCTATTATGATGATATGATTCTAATTCTAATACAATGATGCGACTTGGTTTCTCCTTTCTCTATTAATGCAATTTGGTAAATCTCTACGATTGTTGAATGTGGTATGGTGTTTCATGATTAATGTTGTGATAAGATAGGGTGATCGCATAAGTCATGGTTTCCCCCAGTCAGATCCCCATGTCCTCCTTCCCCACTATCAAAAACTCAGTTCTGACATCCCTCCCTTCAACACCTCAAGTGAGACATCATCTAATTTGCAGACGTTCCTAGGTAGGGTAAAACTTGTTTGGGCCAGTGCTCAAGGATATCGTGCTGCAGGGCGTCGACAGAGCTGGAACCTTTGTCGATGAGGATTTGTTGGTGGATTACGCCAACAAATGGTTTTGTTACTGGGACCAAGTTGCAACTAGGAAGGGGATATGTTTTGGCATCCAACTCGATCACAGATCAAGGACTAGTTCAATTAGAATTTGTGGGAGTTTGCTGAAACTGAAAACCAAAACTCGATATTCTCGACAAGTGAAAGGCTGGCTAGATATTGTTGATGTATTTGTAACTTTGGAATGTATTCATCGATGTATATTATGTATTGTAAGCCAATGTCTATTTCGGGATGTATCTATTATGTAATTGAGTCATATTTTCATGCCCTGATGTTTCGATCGGGAGAATCAATAATGTAAACAAGTCATTTCAAGTCATAGTGGGTAACCCTCTGATTGTCTAAGGGTTAAAGTCCCCGAAGTTCTGGGGCACTAGGGTTATTAGACTCTCCTAGTAGAGGTCGGCCCTAGTAGGGTTTTAGTCATGTCAAGATTAGTATAAATAGAGAGCTAGGGTCTCTATTTAGTACACATCACTCACACACTCAAGTGTAGTGCATAGGTGAGGAAGGAGAAGACATTGGGGCTAGACAAGAAGAAGATTACTGCTATCAGGAGTCCATCTTACTATTTTGGGGTTTTACATCTTGTGTTGATTCTATCTCAGAGGAAGTTGCAGGGTTTTCTCCATTTATGGTTTCCCCGATGAAAAACACTGTGTTCATTGTCTCTTGTGTTTGATTGTTGTACTTGTTGTTTTTTCAGTAAAGATCCTAACATAATCCTAGCTTAAATGTTGAAAAACTAACATGGTATCAGAGCTAACCTAAGAAGAAGACATTGTGCAACTGCGGGAACTAGGGCTTCCTAGTTTGTGGATCTTCCTCCATACATTTTCAGCAAAAGTAAGGTGGAATAACTCTCCTCCTTAGGGCGCATTTTTCTGTCGAAGGAGAATCCAATTTTGAGGTTTTTCAGTTTTGGACCCAACACTGCTGCCAAAAATTAGGGCTTTTCACAGAAGAGGAATTTTTTAGTGAGCCCAGAACTGGATTGATCTCCTCCCCAAAATCAAAGTTAGGGAAAAATTTCAAGGCATTTGCTTGGACAGAACTCCAGAAAAGCAAAACCCTAATTCACTCCTGAATCAGCTCTAGAGGATTTCAGCTCAAGTTTCAGATCCGACATCTTGACCTGGTAAGATTCAAAATATTTTGTATTTCCATTTGAGGTTCTTAGTTAATATGTCTCATCATACCAAGCTTGATGAAAATCTTGAGGGAGCTGATAACTTCCGAGCCTAGAAGTATAGGATCTCCATGGTCCTGGAAGAGAATGAGTTAGACTCCTACATCCATGAGGAGGTTCCAGTTCCAAAGGGAGATGAGGCTAAGGCCTTGCATAAGAAGAAGTTGTTTATGGAAAAGAGAATCATTGCTGACTCTATCAAGGATCATCTCATACCACAGGTGTCCTACGTAAAGACACCTAAAGCTATGTTTGATGCCCTAACCAAATTGTTTGAAGGGAATAACATAAACCAGAAGATGAATCTGAGAAACCAGCTGAAGAATGTGAAGATTCAGAATGTAGAAACAATCCAGTCTTACTTCACAAGAGTTTCTCAAATCAAGGAACAACTAGAATTTGTTTATGAAGAAGTGGAAAATGGAGATATTGTGATGACTACTTTGAATGGCCTCCCTCGGTCATGGGATTCTTTCATCCAAGGAATCTGTGCTAGAAAAAAGTTAGTCAAGTTTAGTAGACTATGGGAAGAATGTTCTTAAGAAGAAACTCGAATATTAGTTCGAGAAGAGAATATGGGAAGGGAAGATCAGGCTCTCACGATACACTCCAAGTCTCACTCCAAGACATCGAAAAGAAGATCTCATTTCCAGAGAGGTAAGTCATATCACAAAAGGGATTTATCTAGAGTCATATGTTATACATGTGATGAAGCAGGACATTATGCAAAGAACTGTCCTAAGAAACCAAAGCTAACAAAGAAGAGCAACAAAAGAACACATCATGTTCATGCTGTAGAGGATGATGAACCATCCAAGAAGAGAACCAGATATGAAAGTGAAGATTCTTCAAACGAGGATGAATATGTTCTGATTTCCACTCTCACGGGAAACATTACTCATGGAAGTGATGATTGGATCATCAACAGTGGGGCTTCCAAACATATTACAGGATTCAAGGAATATTTTGTAAGACTGTCAAAACATGAATCACCTCGCAAGGTGAAGCTAGGAGATGACTACCAATATCCAATAAAAGGTAGTGGGGAATCTTCATATAAACTAGAATCTGGTAAGTCTCTAACAATGAAGGAAGTATTGTTTATGCCAGGACTCAAGAAGAACCTTCTCTCCATATTAGCATTAGATGCAAAAGGAATACGGGTTGCATTCATAGATGGTCAAGTCATCATGTGGCCAAAAGGAAAGACTATCAATGATGTGGTGATGATTGGAGAACAAGAAGGAGGCTTGTACAAATTGAAGGGACATCATGAACAAGCCTTGGTCCATGACACAGTAGAGCCAAATGAGCTTTGGCATAGAAGGCTTGCACATGTGCATTACAGAGCACTACCTATTGCAAGCAAAGCTATCGAAGGTCTTCCAAAAATCCAAGCAAAACATGATGGGGTATGCAAAGGATGTGTGAAAGGAAAGAATACAAAGAAGAAATTTCCAAATAGTGAAAGCAAAGAAAAAGGAATCTTTTAAATCATCCACTCTGATGTATGTAGGCCGATGTCATCAAACTCACTAAGAGGGTATGCATATTATGTTTCTTTTATTGATGACTTTTCTAGGAAGACATGGGTTTACTTCATGAAGAACAAGGACGAAGCATTCAGTAAGTAAAATGAATTAAAAGCCTTGATCGAGAATCATACTGAAAAGAATATCAAGACCATTCGATCAGATAATCCCAGAGAATTCACTTCAAATGAATTCAAAGAGCTATGCAAAGAATCAGGGATTAAGAGGGAGCTGTCCACTCCTTACAATCCACAACAGAATGGGATTGTAGAGAGGAAGAATAGAACTATCGTGGAAGCTGCAAAAGCAATTCTTCATGATCAAGACCTTCCTATGCATATTTGGGTGAAAGATGCAAGAACAACGGTGTATGTACATAACCATGCTTCACATAGAGTACTTGAGAACAAGACTTCTCCGGCAAGAAACCAAAAGTCTTCTCCGGCAAGAAACCAAAAGTCATCTATCTTAGAATATTCAGTTGTTTAGTGTACATCCACATTTAAAAAGAGAAGAGGACTAAATTGGATCCTTCAGGAAAGAAGGGTTAATTTGTGGGATACTCTGAAAGCTCGAAGGCTTACAAAATATATTTCCCAGGATACAAGAAGATTGACATCATCAAGGATGTAACATTTGATGAAGACACGACTTACAACAAATCCTAAAAGAGACCTGCTGAAGAACCTGAAGAAGCAAAAGCACCCAGAATTCATGATACAACCATGAATGAAGAAACTCAAGAAGAAGATCGAGAGTTTGAAGAACCACAAAGACTTGTAGATCCACCTCTCGAGAAGAATCCTCATAAGAGGAAACTTGCTTAGGTACGAGAACTTATCCAAGGTGTGGAAAGATATGGGGCTCCAGAAGAGAATCACAGAGAAATAAAGAGGACCAGATCCTACTCCGGGTATGTAGATTTACTACGTGATTTCATTGATAAAGAACCTTCCAGTTATGAAGAAGAAACAGAACGGAAAGAATGGAAGGATGCTATGATCGAAGAATACCAATCGATCATGACAAATGATGTTTGGGATGTTGTCCCAAGACCAAAATGGAAGTCAGTTGTAACTTCCAAATGGATCTAGAAGATCAAACATGTTGCAAATGGTATCATTGAAAAATATAAGGCAAGATTTGTGGCTCGGGGTTTCTCTCAGAAAGAAGGAATAGATTATGAAGAAACCTTTTCTCCTATAGCTAGATACACTTCCATCAGATCAATACTTTCTCTGGCTGCAGTAATGAAATGGAAGATACACCAGATGGATGTCAAGACTGCTTTCTTGAATGGTGTAGTGGAAGAGGAAGTGTATGTAGAACAACCACTCGGTTTTGAAACACATGACAGGGAGTCTCATGTGTACAGATTGAAGAAATCCCTGTACAGTTTGAAACAGGCACCCAAGACATGGTACGGAAGAATTGATAGCTTTCTATCCTATTTGGACTTTACCAAGAGTAAAGCAGATTCCAACCTTTACTACAAGGTTGAAGATGGAAACCGAGTGATGCTTCTACTATATGTAGATGATCTATTCATGACAGGTATGGATGGGTTGATTGCTGATACGAAGAGAAAGCTTATTGCCAAGTTTGAGATGAAGGACTTGGGTATGATGCATTACTTTTTAGGTATGGAGATGTGGCAGAGTACGGATGGAATCTTCCTTGGACGAGGGAAGTATGCAGTAGATATCCTGAAGAGGTTTGGGATGATGGACTGCAAGACTATGGCCACACCTATGGCATCGAACCTGAAGTTATTGAGCGATGCTTCATCAAAGTAAGTTGATGCTACAATGTATCGTCAAATGATTGGCTCATTGATTTACCTGACAAACACGAGACCAGACAATTGCTTTGCTATGAACACCTTGAGCCAGTTCTTGACAGATCTGAGAAATGTTCACTTGATTGCTGCAAAGCATATTCTGAGGTACCTGAGAGGTACAATTGATTATGGGCTCAAGTATGATGTAAATCAAAAGATTAACCTGGAGGGTTATGTTGATTCATATTGGGCAAGCAATGCCATCGATAGGAATAGCACTTCGGGGTGTTACTTCAGTATGGGATCAGGTGTGATCTCTTGGTTTAGCAGGAAGCAATCTTGTGTGGCACTGAGTACAGCTGAAGTAGAGTATGTCACAGTTTGTTCAGCTAGTTGTGAGGCAGTATGGTTGCGAAAGCTACTGTCTAGTTTATTTGATCTCCAGATAGATGCTACTTGTATACATTGTGACAACCAGAGTTGCGTGAAGTTGTCAGAGAATCCAGTATCCCATGACAAGTCGAAGCACATCGAGATCAGGTATCACTATATCAAGGATATGGTGCAGAGGGGAGCAGTGAAGCTCCAATATGTTGCGACGGAGGAACAGATACCTGATGTGTTGAGGAAGCCATTGGCTAGGGTGAAGTTCAAGTACTTTAGGGAAAAGCTTGGTGTTCTCCAGATAGAGGTTTCCTCCAAGGGAAAGTGATGAGTCCGATAGCCATTCTGACGAGTAGTTCAAATATAAGGGTTGAGCCATTATGTCATGGTGAGAGTATTGGTTCCTTCCTTGACAGATATGAGTACTGAGATCCATAGCCATTTTGATGAGCAGGTCAAATATAAGGGCTGAGCCATTCTGTTCATGGCTAAAGGATTAAGTTCCTCCCATGACAGATGTGAGAGCTGGCCATTCCAATGAGTAGGTCAGATGTAAGGGATACCGCCATTTTGATGAGTAGGTTAGATGTAAGGGCAGTGCCATTCTATTCATGGCTAAAGGATTAAGTTCCTCCCATGACAAATGTGAGAACTGGCCATTTTGATGAGTAGGTCAAGTGTAAGGGCTAACGCCATTTTAACGAGTAGGTCAGATGTAAGGGCAGTACCATTCTATTCATGGCTAAAGGATTAAGTTCCTCCCATGACAAATGTGAGAGCTGGCCATTCTGATGAGTAGGTCAGATGTAAAGGCAGTGCCATTCTATTCATGGCTAAAGGATTAATTTCCTTCCATGTCAGATGTGAGTACCATCATTTTGACGAGTAGGTTAGATGTAAGGGCTACCGCCTATTACCACCTAAGTTGTACTTAGTGGTTTTTATCAAGTGAGCCCGGTGAACCGGATAGGGATAACTTGTTCGGACTTCAAAAAGACCTTTGGAAGTACTTCTGGGAAGTGCTTGTTGTACCATATCACATGTTCATACCCCATGAGGGAATTGTAATAAATGTTCTAGCATGATAGTGTTTGTAAAAGACTCGGTCTCTTAGACTTTATTTGTCAATCTGATCAGCCCAAGGTGTTT
>LPNX010316138.1:362114-392364 GCA_001517045.1 Pseudotsuga menziesii | reverse complement strand
AAATCCTTGACTGAAGGAGGTGATCAAATCAGATCTAGAGTTGATCTTGAGCATCCTTTATGAGGAATTTCGCCCTCCCTCTCTCCTCAACACGTTTTTGGCTCAACTAGATGATTTTTGGTGGACTCTTCAGTCAACAGGTTGAGGTGTCAGTCAGATCAGCCCCCCGATTGACAGTTGCACTCAGTGAGACTCAGATCTGGCTCAGCTAGACACAGATCAGGCATTGATGGACTCTCCATCAGTTGATTTCACTTGATTCCATGAGTAATTGTGCCCCCCTGGGCTAGATGGCCTGTAAATTGTATATATCCAGGCACAACCTCCTCTTCCAAGCTAGTTAGAACTGGGATTGAGGTGCTGCTGCTATTGTATTGTTGTAATTCTCATTTGAAATAAAGAAAATCTTTGGAGGAAATAAGGTGCGGTGCCATTACATGTGTGGATGATTATTTCCATTGTTTTACTGAGGTAACCTGTATCTGTGGTCATTTTTTGCTATTTTCTTGTAGATCTGTGGTTAAGATTGGTAATTAGCTTATTACAATCTTGATAGGAAAGGTGTTGTTCAATAAGTTTATTGGCTGTCACTCTCCTTTGATGCATGTTTAGAGTTCTAGATTTAGCATGTCCTATAAGCTTATATGCATGTTATCTTGAATCTCTTTGTATGTACTAATCGGATCTCACAAGTTTCTTGGCAAGATCTTTGATTTCAGCTGAGTTGCAGGTTCACACTTTGGAGAGGATGCTAATCTCGTTTTATTCTTCATTCTCTTCAAAAAATTTCAAAGGCATAGTCCCTCGGCATTCCACCTGAAAGCTCTACTGTGGATCTTCAAGGAAACCAACACTCTTTCTCTCTCTTCCTCCTTTAAAAATTATTAAACTTTCCTCAAGCTGGTTACTTTAAGGTTTATTTTTTAAATATGATCTATCTCATAAAGAAAAGCATACATAGATCTAATTATCAAGATCCCTTCAATTTTCTAGATCTTAGTTTCATTGCGCACATAAAGTTCAAATTCAAGAGATCTAGCTAAAATTGCCTTAGTTTCGCAAGTAGTTTATTGAAAAATTCATAGCTTGCTGTTAAGGTAGTTTCATTTGCTGTTCAATAATTTCAATATTCTACAATATCAGTGCTGTTAATTGTCTGCACAAACAGTAGGCCAAGATCCCAAGGAAATCTTGCTTTCCTTGGTTCCCTTTTCGTCGGTTTAACTAGTTTAATTTCATTAATTTTTTGAGATAAAGTAGGCTGACCCAAAGACACTCTTAAAGTGATTTGGGGCATTTTTTATTCTAATTCACTCACTATCATTTAGCAGGTATGACAGAGAATAAAGGAAGCCGCTGTCCAAAGTGGATTTTGGAGCGCTCAAATCCCCCCAGGGGTCTTTCTTTTGTCACATAATTGGTAAATTTTTTGTATAAACTATAATATCTTGGTTTCAGCCTGTATAAGGACCAAGAAAGATCTGTTTTATCAGTGTTTTGATATTGTAACCTCTGTAATAAAATCATCCTTTGAATAGGCTCTTTCGAGCCGATTCCCCATCCCCCCTGGGGGGATTCGCGTCGGTGCCATTTTCGTCGTTTTCTGCTTATTTCCTTTTACTAGAATTGATCTGATCTTGATCTTGTTGTTAATTCCATATTCCATATATTACTTTCAAAAGTAATCATAATACTTACTCCACGATTTCCCGAGTGACCCGAAAGGGGAAAGAGATTCGTGGTAGGATTAATCAGAAAACCATATCTGTGAAGTTGTTTTATTTTTTCTATCATTTGTTTATCAGCAGCTTTAAAATTAACCCCTCCTCGATTCCCCGATTGAGATCCACTTGGATCGAAAGAGGTTCTTGGAGGCTTTTCTTTTAAACAAGAACACATCTATTAATAACTTATTAAAATTTACAAGACTCTAGTGTGTATGCTCTGCACTTGGATGCGGTTCGTCCGATCAGTCAAGCTGTATCAAAAGCACTTGGGTGACTAGCATAATTATGACTCACCCTCCCCAATTAACAAACCATCAGGTGAAAATCCAACACCTCGATCAAACCTTTACGGTGGCAAAATACCCAAAGGAAGCGGGAACCTACTGAAAAGTGACCTCGGGGCGCCGATCTCTGTCACACCCTAACAGGTGCGTTATGAACACAGCCCCAGAGACTCCATTTCAGCCCACATATTCCTTGTGGGTAGCCGTATAGGCTTTTTTTTGGACATACTCCAAGTACTCTCGGGTATATCTGGAGTCCCCCTTTAGCCTAATTTAATCAATTCATACTTCATTTTTAACTTAAAACATACCAAGATGCAATCGCAAAACATTTATTCCAAACACATGCAAGCACACTGATCTCTTTTGACTCCATTTTTAAGGCACTGGTCTTTTTTGCTTCATATATATATATTGTGTGTCAACTTTGTGCTTTCGTGTGTATCTTCGTATCTTGTCATCTTGATTGTTTATAGTTAAAATATTCAAACTCCTAAATAACTGATTCAGTACAACATCATTACACTAAGAAATCATCCTTAGTAACTTAATAGGGTCTACCCCCCTTGGCTTCGTTAGGAGTTGAGCCTAAATGGAGGAGTCAAGAACAAGGTGACAGCCTTGACTCGAGACTTTCCCCCAAGGACACACCGAGTGGCTTGAAGATTTCTGCCACGTGATCCAGGTGTGTGAAAAGGAGGCAACACCGCCATTCTGACGAGTAGGTTAGATGTATGGGCTACCGCCATTCTGACAAGTAGGTCAGATATAAGGGCTACCAAAGACCTACGAGGAGGTAGGTATACACCCATCATGAAAGAGGGTTGGCTCTATAGAACTTCCTATGATCAGAAGAATCATGAGATAGCACATATGATGATGACCAGATCAGATCCAGATCGAGCTATGATCCAGATCCGGTTATGATGACTCCAAGAGATCCAGATCGAGTGATGATCCGGATCCAGCAATGATGATCTAGATCGAGTGATGATCCAGATCTAGCCATGATGATCCAGATCGAGAGATGATCCAGATCTAGTGATGATGTCTTATGATGATCTAGATCGAGAGATGATCTAGATCCAGTGATGATGTCCCATGATGATCCACATCGAGAGATGATCCGGATTCAAAGAATGAAGATGACTTGAAGATGAAGATGACTTGAAGACTTAGAAGACTTGAGATGTGGATGATCTAGTTAATACAGAGGAGAAGACCAGTGCTGAAAATTGTGTCTAAAGAATACCTTCCTAGTTAAGAGGGAGTGTTGGTGTATTTGTAACTTTGAAATGTATTCATCAATGTATCTTATGTATTGTAACCTGATGTGTATTCTGGGATGTATATATTATGTAACTGAGTCATGTTGTCATGCCACGATGTTTCGATCGGGAGAATCAATAATGTAAATAAGTCATGTCAAGTCAGAGTGGGTAACCCTCCGATTGTCTAAGGGTTAAAGTCCCCGCAGTTCCGGGGCACTAGGGTTATTAGATTCTCCTAGTAGAGGTCGGCCCTATTAGGGTTTTAGTCATGTCGGGATTAGTATAAATAGAGAGACGGGATCTCTATTTAGTACACATCACTCAAACACTCAAGTGTAGCGCATAGTTGAGGAAGGAGAAGACACTGGGGCCAGATAAGAAGAAGATTACTTCTGTTGGGAGTGCATCTTACTATTTTTGGGTTTTACATCTTGTACTGATTCTATCTCTGAGGAAGTTGCGGGGTTTTCTCCATTTATGGTTTCCCTGATGAAAAACACTATGTCCATTGTCTCTTGTGTCTTATTGTTGCACTTATTGTTCTTTCAGTAAAGATCCTAACATAATGCTAGCTTAAATGCTGAAAAACTAACAGATATATCCATGATGGTCCTCATGAGTGGTAATTTTGTAAATTTTTGGTACTCTTGCATGAATGGTTCACCAAATTTTTTAAGCGGTAGACAAATTTCCAAGGAGGAGAACCAACATCTTGGACCCCAGAATTGATCCAGGTGCTACAGGAAACTAGCAACAAGGCGTTGCAAGTAGTTGAGGTATGGTTGGATAGTATATTAGAGGGATACATCACTGAATTTGCTGTTGATACTAATAAATATTTTAGAGAAGTAGAAAGGGAATTTTTTAGTGGACCTCGTGCCCAGTTCTTAATGTCGTTACAACTGTCAATTAAGCAACTAGTCTACGAAAAGGGTGTCCTAAAAATGGACTAAGAGTAGTGGACCTCTGGTGTGTGGGGGATGCACTGCAACTGAAAAGGGGGGAAATGAATAAGGAAATAAAGGGTATATGGGCATGATTTTTGGTGAGAATATAAAGGTCATTGAAGAAACAAGTGGTTGTATGAGGGGAGGAGCAAAGTTTCAAGAAAAGAGGTAGAGGACGGGAGAAGGTCCTGTTGAGGTCGAAGTGCGATATCGTGAAGAACAATCACATGGGACGAATCGACCTTTCTATGAAGACAAGGATATACAAGCCCGGGATACACCTGGAAGAATGATAGGATCAAACCCCAGCGGTAGCATGCCTACCCCTCCATGCACAAGGAAGGAACACACATTCTACGTCGACTTGCCCGATGTGTCAATAACAATCTAGTAATAAAGCACCAGCAAGAGGGAGAAGGCCCAGGATGGCAGGTGTAGCTAGGGTTTTACCCCTAGCTTGTGCGAATGAGCACCTACTAAGGATAACTGACTCCTTAGTAGCAGTTTAGTAAAAAGTAAATAACAATGCTAAACAGGAATAAAAACTAATCTAAAACACGTGCATGAAAAAAAACAACAAAATATAACGAATGGTTTTTTATTGATATTACCTCCGATGTGGAGGTTGGTGAAACCCTTTGCGTTGATCCGAGAGGTTGCTCTGAGCTCTAGCTGCTCCTTCTCTTTCTCCGGTGGTGGAAATGGGCCAAAAGGGGCTCTCAATGGTGAAAGTAGCTCAAAGGGTGAGCTAGGGTTTCGAGAGCAATTTTGGCAGAGTGAGGATGCTTGTGACTGTGGATGTGAAATGAGGGGTCTCCATCACTTATTTATAGTTTTTTAGTGGTGGAGTGCTTTCCCATGGTTTTTGGAAACCATGTGGTTTAGGGCAGCTGTTTAGGGTTTTTTCCTCCTTTTCCTCATTATTTTATATTTTTCCTTCCCTTTTGGGGGTTTTTGCTATTTTAGAGGAATTTTGGATATTTTTGGAGGAAAAAAGGGGTTTTTTGGCCTTTTGGAGGCATTTTAGGCCTTTTGGAGGCTTTTTGGTGGGATTTTCAGGTTTTTGAAGGAAATATGGTAGGAAAATGGACAAATGAGCCATGTAGTGGGGTAGATTAGGTAGTGAACACTTTTTGGGTGTTAACAGATTGCCCCCTGATGTGCGAGGGCAGGAGCTCATCGTATGGCCGATGGACATCATAAGTCATATATGGTTGTCCTGGGGTGTGGAGAAGAGAAGAAACAAACTGAAGCCTGGAACAAAGATCCCGAACCAATTGCAAGAACTAAAAGTACATAACCTCAATAATGGATGAGGAATCATCTGATCAAATGGACGAGGCGGGCATTTCCATGCTCGTATCAAGATATAACATAATAATAACAATGGGGTCCTGACATATACATGGCCTCACATACTGAATGAGGAAGAATCTCAATATATGGACGAGGCGGGCATACCCATGCTCGTATCAAGATACATAAACATAACTGTGAGTCTCGAAAAGAGGGACCTGTAGGATGCCATACTGCTCGGCTGGAACATACTGCTCGGCTGATCATGTCTGAGCTAAAAAACGGATACACTAGAATGACAGCAGTGCTACTGAATGTGGTACCAAAGGAACTGATGAGCTGCAATGAGAAGGGTCATACTCGTAACGATACACTGAACTGTAACTGAACTGGGTACTCAAGGAAGTACGGAACTGAAGGAATTCCGAATACAATCGCCAACGCAACCCGGACATCCACAGGAACATATAACTGGGTGTTCTGAAGTGACTCACCAATGTGCTAGAGTCGGGGGAAATCCGGGGTCTTCAACAAACAATGGAAGGGATATAAATCCTGCGCGATTCTCAACAATGCGATTAAGGTGCTGAAGTCGAGCATGTGAGAAACAACCATTCGGAGAGGAAATGATGACTCCTCCCAAAACAGTCCGTAGGCACTCACCACAGATGGTAATGGGTCCAAGGCGCAGGGGCCTCTGGGTCTATCCTCTGGAATAGAAGGGCTGTCGTCGACAGAGGGAGACCTGCAACTATCAAGGCAATGATGGTTCCTTGACAGGAGCACGAGGTGGAAAACCGAAATGTGATAGTACTGATGGTAGGATGGATGAACTGGGGGGAATAATTGGGCAAGTAGAGTGGGTGGACTCAAACTTCCTTTGTTCATAGTATGTTGGCGGGGATGATCGGGCAGCATATGAAACTGACTGGTGGTAAGGGGATCATAGCTGTTATTGGATCTGGGAGGATGACTGGGCTGAGGGAGACTCAAGCTGTGGGAAAATGGCAGGAGATTGCAGAATACTCTGAACAAAGGCGACTTGATTGGGGGTGCTGCCGAGAGGATTGATCATAGTACCAAGAGGCACGGGTGGACTTCTCCATGGATTAGGGAACTAGAAGAAGTGTGTATATAAAATGGTACTTTCATGTGGATTTATACGAGCCCAGGACAGTTCATGCTCATGGTTGCTTTCAATTTTAAGGAGTCCGAAAGCAATAAGAAGACTCTGGAGTATTGGAATGGTACTGTCGTGCAAATTTTACGAGCCCAGGACAGTTCATGCTCGTGGTTTCTTTCAATTTTAAGGAGTCTGAAAGCAATAAGAAGACTCTGGAGTGATAGAATGGTACTGTCGTGCGGATTTTACGAGCCCAGGATAGTTCATGCTCGTGGTTGCTTTCAATTTTAAGGAGTCTGAAAGCAATAAGAAGACTCTGGAGTATTGGAATGGTACTGTCGTGCAGATTTTATGAGCCCATGACAGTTCATGCTCGTGGTTGCTTTCAATTTTAAGGAGTCTGAAAGCAATAAGAAGACTCTGAAGTGATAGAATGGTACTGTCGTGCAGATTTTACGAGCCCAGGACAGTCCATGCTCGTGGGTGCTTTCAATTTTAAGGAGTCTAAAAGCAATAAGAAGACTCTGAAGTGATGAAATGGTACTGTCGTGCGGATTTTACGAGCCCAGGACAATCCATGCTTGTGGGTGCTTTCAATTTTAAGGAGTCTGAAAGCAATAAGAAGACTCTGAAGTGATGAAATGGTACTGTCGTGCGGATTTTACGAGCCCAGGACAGTTCATGCTCGTGGGTGCTTTCAATTTTAAGGAATCTGGAAGCAATAAGAAGACTCTGAAGTAATGGAATAATATGGTACTGTCATGTGGATTTTTATGAGCCCAGGATAGTTCATGCTCATGGTTGCTTTCAATTTTAAGGAGTCTGAAAGCAAATAAGAAGACTCTGAAGTGATGGAATGGCCAGGCAAGGAGGAAGTGTTCAATCAGGGAACATTTATGATGACCAGGAACGAGGGTGGGGGGGGGAACACTGGTGGGCCTCCTTGTGGGGTGAATGAATGGTGGCAAAATAACGAAACATTTGTAGTATGATAGGAGTGGATGGCTCATGTAAAAAGTGTGGAACATTCTGATGGCAGTCGATGTGGCACGCAAACCGAGGTGACTAATGGTGTCAAAAAATGGGTGAAAAAATTGACGTAGAAAAAGAATGCGACGAGGTGGCCGACGTGGTGGGCTCGTTGTTCTGATTCCAATGGTGGAAATGGTTCGAAAAACAGACTTCGTATGGGTTCAGAACGGCCAAAACAAGAAAAAAGTCAACGGACTATAAATAGTAAGTGGGCCCAACATGACAAGTGTCATTTGTACTGTTTGACTTTGACTAGTGTTCGGAGTGGACCAGAGCTGAGGTGGCATTTCTGGATGATCCGACTGGCCGATTTCAGATTCGGGAGATACAGGTATTCCGTCAAACTCATACCTGCATTGTCATTGGGTTCGGGGGGGGGTAGTGGGTCCCAGGGTACTAGTTGTATGGTCCACGTGGGGTGGACCACGGGTTAGCGGGGCGGAAAAGCGGTTAGGGACCGCGGGTTTAGGTCCGACAGTCGTGGTTAGAGACTGCAGTTTTAGGCCCGACAGTCACGGTCAGAGACCATGGGTTTAGGCCCGACAGTCATGATTTGGGACCGTGGGTTTAGGCCTAACAGTCACGGTTAGAGATCGTGGGTTTAGGCCCGACAGCCGCGGTTTGGGACCGCGGCTGTATGCCTAACAGCCACGGCTGGGTTTTTTTTTTTTTTTTTTTGAAGGGGAAGGACGATTTGTTTGACATGAGTCTGATGAGGTTCCTTTGCATGATTGACAAGATGCCGCAGGTGCAGGGTGAGAGGGTGGACCTCACCCTGCCTGATGTATACTTCTTGATGGGGTTGCCCTGCCTAGGGAGGGTAGCAGATACACAGTCGCGGGTGTCTACGGACATTGATATGGATGACATGTTGGAGCAGTTCTGTGGGCCAGAGGCTCGGGTGCATAGGAATGCACTTCTGGTGAGAGACCTACAGGAGCCAGCAGTACGTGCCATGGCAGCTTGTGTGGTGCGTGTTTTAGGATCCCAGTCACCCGAGAAGGTGTCTGGGGGTCAGATGCAGGTAGTGGAGCATGTACTGGCCGGTGTGTATTATGCGTGGGGCCAGATGTTCCTGACCTGCGTGCAGCGGCAGCTGAAAGCAGCAAAGGAATCTGGCAAGGGGTTTTGCTATGGTTCCTTTTATGTGCATTCTTTATGGAGAGGGTACCCACACTGCGGCCGAGGGTGCCGTTCAGGGTAGGAGGCTGGAGGGAGCCGCGGATGGTGCGATGGGGCGAGATGATGCGGCGCCGTGGTGGCGGTGATGTTGGCAGATACTTCACACAGGAGTTGTACCTACAGTGGCTCCAGCTACCGTTGACACTGGATGATTATCCATATAGAGATATGGACTTTACTGGAGATCCAGATGTGCCGCGGCCACCAGGACAGGCATGGGGACCAGATGGTATGTATGGTTTGATTGCATTGTCAAGTTTTATAGATATGATATTTGATGGATATATTGTTACTGACAAATGGGTGATTTGCAGATGTGGGCCCGAGGCCGCCACCAGGGCATGTGGCATGGAGGGGGATTGTGGCCATTCCAGCGCTGCCTGGGCGGGGGGAGGTGCATCGCCGAGATGCAGAGGGGACACCGGACTCTGTACGGGCCCTGCTCGACCATTTGCTGGTGGGGGTGACTGACGAGGGGTGGCAGGACATCGATCCGGACGTGATTCAGGATTGTATGAGGGCACCCCGTGACTTCAGATTGATTGCGATCCGGCTGGCTATCTTGGCGGATAGGGCACGGGAACCGGAGCCCAGATGGGATGAGGATTTGCCGACGGAGGAGCGAGGGGAGGATTCAGAGGTAGCGGATACTGGCAGTGACACGGGGTATGACTCTCATTAGGGAATGCAAGGGACTCCCCCCGAGTTTTGTAGCTATGGCGTGTATTTTGTGAGATGTAGGGATGTACAAGCATTTTTTGTATAGCTGAGTACAGGGGTACTCAGGGCATGTATAGCATTGTGACATGTATTTTTTTATGTATATATATATGCACATGGATGCACCTTTTTGTGATGTTGTTTTAGTTGTACACACGTGGATGCGCTTTATGATGTGTGATATGTTTGTATTGCACGTGGATGCAAGTAGTCTAGAATGTTTGGGCATGTGGATGCCCCTTGTGTATTTTATGTGTTTTTATGGTTTATGTACATGGATGCGAATGTGGATGCACTGCAATCTTTTTGGGTTTTTATATATATTGATGAGATGCTTTACATGGTGTGATTGATATGCCAATCTAGGATGTTATTGGCCATTTTATCTGCGACACTATTGTAAGCTCTTGGAACATGTGTGAATGTGATGGATTCAAACTGTCGGCTGAGTTGTTTTGTACACAGGAATTTTCTAAATAGGCAAGGATCACGCACCTGGTAGCAATTGTTGAGCTGGGAGACAAGTAGCTGGGAGTCCAGAAACACATGAAGGTGACATATGCCCATCTGGAGTTCAGCAGTCAGGAGACCGGCCACAGCATCATACTCCGCCTGGTTATTGGTAGCGGCGCCTATACATATTCCGTCAAGGTGAATCAGTTCGTTGGAAGGGGAATATAAGACCCATGCTGCAGAAGCCAGGTTGGGAGACCAGCGGCTTGCGCCATCAGCGAAGCCAGTGTAGCGAAGTGGAAGATGGTCCATCTGTGGGCATGCAAAAGAATGATGAATGTAAGATTATGGTAAAGAAGGTGAAAAACAAAAAAGAGAGCAAACTGTACAAGGCGGACCAATGAGGTCGCGGTTTCAGTTATGGGTAAAAACGTTTAAGATACAACCCATTACGGGGGTTGCGTAAAGGTTGGCCTTCAGAGTCGGCTAAAATGTATGCCCCCTTGCCGAGGCAAGTCTACACAATGTAAGGGCCTTGCCACATGGATTCAAACTTTCCTTTACCGGTTTTGTCGTGGGCTTGGTTATAGGCGAGGACGAGATCCCCTTCGTGGAAAGTTCGAGGGTGGACATGCTTGTCATAACTGGCTTTGGAGCGGTTTTTGGCCGCTTCGATGTTCTGGAGAGTGGCACAACGATCTTCATCTACTTGTTCGAGGGATAGCAGACGTTGCTCAAGGGGGGAGGTGTCGGGGAGGAGTTCAACGACGATATGCAAGGCGGGTATCTGACACTCGATGGGGAGGACAGACTCTACACCGTGAATGAGATGAAACGGGGTAAAACCAGTGGCGGTCTTTGTGGAGGTACGGTAAGCCCAGAAGGCAGGGAAAAGCATATGGTTCCAATTCGACTTATGCCAGTCAACAGTGCGTTGGAGTATGGTTTTTAGGATTTTGTTAACAGCTTCTACTTGACCATTCCCTTGAGGGTAGTAAGCAGAGGAAAATTGGTGTTCAAACTTGAGGAGGGTGGATAACTCGCGCCACACGGAGTCTTCAAAGTGTGATCCATGGTCTGAAACCAACTGTTTAGGGACCCTGAATCGAGTGATAACATGGTTAAAAAAGAAACGGGCAGCAGTGTCAGCGGTACAGTTGAAGGTGGGCATGGCTTCCGCCCATTTGGTGAAGTAATCGACGGCGACAACAATGTACTTATGGCCGTTCGCAGATGGGGGTCTACACTCCATGAAGTCGATGGCCCACTTACAAAAGGGACCAATGGTGACAACCGGGTGTAAAGGAGCAGGTGGTGTCTGGGCTTTAGGGGCAAAGAGTTGGTAGTTATGGCAATGCTTGACCGCAGTGATGCAGTCGGTGAAAAGTGTGGGCCAAAAGTATCCGGTGTGGATGACTTTTTGGGAAGTGGCCATCCCTGAGAAATGGCCGCCGCAGGCACCGCTATGACAATCGTTAAGGACGTGCTCAGCTTCCTCATGTGTAAGGCAACGACGAAGAATTGTGTCGATCCCTCGTCGGTAAAGTACATCTCCTAAGAGAAGGTAGCGAGAGGCCTGGTGACGGATACGACGACGTTCATTACGAGTGACTATGGGTGGGAACTTCTGCGTGCGTAAGTATAACAAGATATCACCATACCATGGGTCATTAGATGAGATAGTGAACAGGTGATTGTCAGGTAACTCATTGGAGATGGGTGGGGCCGGGAGAAAGGAAGGGAGATCAGTGAGGAGCTGGGCAAGCGCAAGGGCTTTAGTGCTCTTAGGTGTTCGGAATGTGAGGTCATATTCTTGGAGGATAATGACCCATTTAGCCACACGACCTTGCAGGAGCCGACGGTTTAGGAGATATACCATGGGGTTGGAGTCGGCGACGACTGTGGTATGACTAAGTAAAATGTAGTGTCGCAATTTTTGGACGGAAAAGACCACTGCTAGGGCTAGTCTCTCCTCATATGGGTAACGTAGGGGTGGGACGGACAAGGTCTGGCTGACGTAGTAAATGACATGCTCTTGGTGTGAGGTGTCTTCTTGAACCAAGACTCCGGACACAGCATGCTCGGAAGCTGAGACGTAGAGAATGAAATCCTGAGAAAAATCCAAAGGGGAGATCAAGGGGGCTTGTGTGAGAGCTTTCTTAAGGGCTTCGAAGGTAGCTTCTACTTGCTCGTCCCAGAAAAAGGGGATGTGGGTACGGAGCAGGTGCAAGAAACCATGAACGGTTGTGGCATAATCAGGAACGAAGCGTCGAAGAAAATTGGATCGCCCTTGCAAGCTTTGGAGTTGCCGTAGCGTGCGAGGAGAGGGAAGGTCTAAGATGGCTTGGACTTTTAGGGGATCAACAGTAATTCTTTTCTGGGAAACAATGAAACCCAACAATCGGCCTGCTGGAATGCAAAAGACACACTTGTGAGGGTTCAAGCGGATCTGATATTTGCGACAACGCAGAAAAACTTGCCGAAGGTCGTTAAGGTGGTCTGATCGTTTCCGGGAACGAGCTGTAAGGTCATCAAGGTAGACGAGCAGGATATGGACCAAATCATGAAAGCAATAAGTCATGGCCCACTGGAATGTGGCACCAGTATTTTTTAGGCCAAAAGGCATGACACGATAGGCAAAGGTGCCCCAAGGGATAGTAAAGGCAGTTTTGTACTGGTCTTCCTTGCGGATTTGGATCTGATTGTATCCGAAAAAACTGTCCATGAACGAGAGGACTTCATGCCCCACACACGGATCGATGAGCTGGTCAATAAATGGCGTGGGGAAATTGTCTTTGGGACAGGCACGGTTTAAATCTCGGAAGTCAGTGCATACTCTAATGGTGCCTTGTTTTTTGTTAACGGGAACAGGGTTTGAAACCCAGGTGGTATAGGCAATGGGATAAATGAATCCTATCGTGCGAAGTTTCTCAATTTCTGCTTTGACAGCTGGGAGTTTTGAGGGATGAATGGGACATTGTTTCTGACGAACGGGGGGAATGTCAGGCCATGTGTCAATGTGGTGCTCTATAATGGCAGGGTCAAGACCGGGAATTTCGGTATAGGACCAAGCAAAGACATCACGGAACTCTTTGAAGAGTTTGTTGTATTCCTCAATCTCTTGTTCACTGCAAGAGGCTCCTAGAGTGATGAGTTCGGGGGAACTTCCTGGGGCAGCGATATCAATTTGGATGACGGGTGAGATGTTGGCCATATTACCCTCCTCGAAGGCGTCAGGAGCGGGAACAGGGTCCTTGAACCAGTCGACCTTGAGGGGAAGGAAGTCTTTGGATTCAACTGCAAATTGGGTAGCAGTGTTAGAAGAGAATTCATCTGGGAGAAAGTAGGAATGGTGGTGCATGTCATCCCATGGATACTTCGAGGCAGTGAGAGCCTCGAGGATCTCCTCATCAGTGCGGAAAGTTTGTGTCATCAAATCGGTTGACGAGGGAGTAGCAGCGGAAGAGATCATATAAATGGTATTAACCTCTCCGGAAGGGGGAGAACTCGGGGGGTGGATCTCCTCAATGGTGGGTGGTGCGGTCTCAAGATCCAGATTGTTCATCTCAAAGAGAGCTGCTCTGTAATCGGGGAGATCAGGATAGTGATTGGTTTAATGCCTGTAAATACCGCATATGGCATAGGGGTGATTAGTGCGCAGGGATTTGTCGTGAGGCTTGGGGGTTGGATCCAGGTGGACAACTGGGATAGTGGGGTCGTCGTCAAGCAGTTCCATGTGTGCCTGTAATGCCGGTAACTAAGGACATTGGTGAGTCGCATGGCCCAACTCATCGCACAGCGAGCATTTGGGAGGAGTACGAAACACAGGGGGGTTTTTGACTGTCTTGGGAGGTGGGACAGCAGAGTAAGGTTGAGGGCCTTTGCCCCCAGTTGGCTTGGTAACAGGAGGGGGGGGGATCGTGGAGGACGACGGGGTAGCGACACTGGGAGGTGGTTGACTAGTAGTGACAATGAGTTGCATCGGTTGCAGGATGACATCTGGTGTCGGTGGGGGAATGGGAGGCGAAAGATACCAAACGAGTAATCCTAAGGTTAAACCAGGGAGGCTGAGGGTAGCCATGACCGGGGCGCTAACTACTCCTGATGGAGGGAAGGGGAAAGGTATGGTATGGATGGGGGTAGCACCAATGTGGCTAGGTACCAAAGGGGGTTTGGGAAACAAGGGCGGTTGATTAGTAGGAGTTCGCATATTATGGGACAAGGTACACAGGTCAGACACGTCAGTGGCGGGTGACGAGGGTGGAATAGATTGGAAGTTCGAGGTCATAGGCGCATCTGAGTAAACTCCGGGCCCCATAGAGGAAACAACTGAAGTGGTGGTACCCAAAACAGGTTGTTCAACCATGGGGAGAACATTTTCG
Organism: Pseudotsuga menziesii; assembly: GCA_001517045.1. NCBI lineage: Eukaryota > Viridiplantae > Streptophyta > Pinopsida > Pinales > Pinaceae > Pseudotsuga > Pseudotsuga menziesii. Next base: position 377,947 of record LPNX010316138.1, on the reverse strand, counting down.
GGTGCCGCGGGGGCATTGGGATCGTAGTAGGTGAGTTGGTCTACCTTGACCACGTGTCCCTCGTGGGGGAACATCATGGTACGAAAAACGGAAGAAGCGACCGCCCGCATGGTGTACATGTAGCTGCGGCCAAGTAGAAGGTTATAATCAAGCTGTGCATTGATAACCTCGATGTCGATGAGGACGGTTTTGCCAGCCAGCTGGACGAGGACGTTAGTTAATAGGCCTTGTGGTTGAGCTGAATGGCTGTCGTAGGTTCGCAGCATGGTAGTGGACGGCTGGAGAGGGGGGGATCCCAATTTCTGCCAAATGAGGGTGGACATGACACATGTAGAGGCACCTTCATCAATAATGCATCAATGGATGACAAAATTCTGAACGGAAACACAAACTTGGAACACTAAAGTGGAAGGCATGCGGGGTTCGGATTGGTCCAAATCAAATGCCATTAAACTCGAATCATGTGGATCGATAGCCCCAATGGATGAGAGTAAAGTCTTGCGCTGCGACGAGCAGTTTTTTAAAACTTCTAACGCAGACATGGCTTGCGGGGATTGGGCTAAGTCATCGACAATGTTGTAGTTGGACGCAGCCCGTGCATTGGGGTTATTGTTGATACGACGAAGCGGGAAATGAGGTGCTTTGGGAATGCCATCTAGTGGTGGTGGAGGTATACGTAACGCCTGATCAGTGGGATGAGCATTAGTGGGTTTATCGGCGGGAGGGGCTTCAAGGGTGGTGCCATATTGGGTCCGCCAGGTCTGGAGGTTGACCTCATCGGATGACATCATCAACAAATGGTGGGCACCTGAGTCATGCATGGGTTGATCAGGAGCGGCGTAAGTGATTTGTTGTTGGGTTGGTGCATTGGCTTGCGGGGGAGCCAATGGTTGGGTGTTCACTATGCCTTGGGTTGGTAAGGGGTTTTGCAGCACCAAAGGTGGCTGCTGAGGTTGTGGGGTGTTGGGTGGTGCTTGAGGAGCCGCTTTCCCTTGGCGGTGGGCATCTTCAGCCCAAAGTTGCCGAACTCGCTCCATGTGTGGGAAAAAATGTGTGTAGTGGCCATAGACCCCGCAAATAGAACAAGGATGGTTTGTTCGCAAATTGGGGTTTTTAGCCTGCTTGGGCGGGCGATTAGGGTTCTGGTTAGCAGGGGCCGCATTATTATTATCAGGGGGATTATGGGGTTGACCAGCTTGGTCTGCAGGTTGGTTATTCCCATGATTCCGGCCCCTGCCACGGTTTTGTTGGCCCTGGTTGCGTTGGTTGTTCTGGTTTTGCTGCGGGTTTTGTTGAGCGTAAACTTGCCCTTGGGCAGCAGGTGGATTCTGAGGTTGTGCAGGTGTTGGAGCAGTTTGCGGTGGATGATATGTAGGTGGAGGCTGCATAGGGGCAGCAACTTGAGGGGGTTGCTGATAGGGCTACGGAACGGGTTGTGGGATTTCCGCAGAGGCTGCATGTGGCGGGTAATAAGCGGGTAGGGCTTGTGAAGGCACGGGAGATGGTGCAGCCTGCTGGTGGTAGTAGGGATGAGGGGCGACCGGGGGGGCGTAAGAGGGAGTCGCATGACCAAAACACTGCGGTGGACATGAGGGTCCATGAGAATGGTGGTGTGCCATGGGGGCATACGAGTTGGTTATTCCAGACTGGGAGGTAGCCTGCGAAAGGTCAGGGTCAGGGGTAGGACGTGCTATGGAAAATGGTTGAGGATGCGAAGAGACATGGCCAATGATGTCGTCGGCAGCGTGGGATTCCCCTGACGCATCATGCTGGGAAGACTCACCGCGAGGGGCGTCAGGTATGATGGTATAGAAGTACCCCGACTGGGTGTAAATGAGGTCGAATTGTTGGGCCTTAAGGATGGCCTATTCTTCATACTGGGGTCTTTCGGATGCCACATCCTTAGCAATGACAGGGAGGAGGGATTTGAGGAACCAATCTAGGAAGATACGATCGTCTAACTTAATCTTGCATAGGCTACGGCGTCGACGCCACTCATGAATGTGGTCCGTGATGTGGGTAGCCGTGTTCTATCTGCACGATAGTAGGATCTCAACACCCGCATCATAGCGGACATGTAACTGGAAGAACTGCAGGAAGGTGGAGGCAAGGGAAGCAAAGGTGGCATGGGTCCCATGGGGTTGCTCGATATACCATTTTGCTGCAGAGCCGGTGAAGGTGCGCTGTAAGAGACGGAGGCGGATAGAGCCGTCCACTATGGAGTTGGAGGAACACCATAGATGGAAGGACATGATGTGGTTTTGTGGGTCCTCACCCGCCTTACCCTTGAACTTGGGGATGTCAGAGGGGAGCTTGGTGGGCATGTGAGGCCACACAGGGTCATGTCGGATAGGGTCATTGGTTAATCTGTCTAGGTCAGGCAAGTTGAGACTAGCCATGAAAGGAAAACTGGAAGGAGGATGTGACACGGTAGTGGGTTGGACCAAGTTGAGGCCAATGCCCCCAAGTGGAGGGGTAGCATTAGGGAGGTTTCCCCCACGTGGGGGAACTAAGGTGATGTGGGATGGTCCTGCACCACCCTGGGTAGTGTGAGCCAATGCTAGGGTGGGCATAGGTATGCCTGCTGCGGGAATAGGTGCCGTGAGTGGAACGGTAGATGGGGGCCCCATGGAGGGCATACCCAAAGCGGGAGTGGTAGCTGGTGTAGTGGTGGATGGGACACCAGCAATCTCTACCAAGATGGGAGTGGAAGTCATGCCAGCCATGGGGCTAGTAGGGGCAGTGTAAATGGGGTTCTCAGACTCTGGCTCAGAATCAGAGGTAAAATAAGGGGCATCACTATCGGGTGACGGAGTCCGATGCCACTGACGAGTGGAGTCAAGTGACAAGGCTCGAGTTCTATGATAAGTGGTAACAAGTGAAGACGATCTGTGTTGATGACGGGTGGTGTCAAGTGAACCGTGCTATGGGGGTTGGCCCTTGAGGCGCCGAGAATGTCTCGGAGACTCAATGGTGACAGATGGTGTCAAATCTCTGTGGGTTGAGGTGAGTAAAAACCAGCTCAAAAACCCTAATGCAACCGAGTGTGCAGAAGGAGAGCTCGAAAAATAGGGCACTCAGGCCAACAACCAACTCAAAACACCCAATGTAACCGCTGTGCTACAATAGGTGGAGTGTCAACAGAAATGGTCAGAATACAAACAAATAGCAAGTTTCCTAAAATAAAAATGGTGGACTTACTAGACCAAAAGGAGGTAAGGGAGCATGCAAACACCTAACTAAAAGTATTCTAACTCAACTAGACATATCCTCTACAAGGTGATGAAATCCAAGTGGCTAAGATATCCCCCTACCGGGAGGGACACCGGGAAGTCAATCCTAGAAGAATGGCAACTAAGATACCCCGTTCATGACACATCCAGAAAGGTGAATCTGGCGTTTGGTCCTTTTACTGTAATACCCCTATCCAGGGATATCTAGAGAACTGCGAAAGGTATCCCTTTAGTTACTGAATGGAGTGCGGTATTCCACTCAGGCCTCTGCAACCAATCTCGCGACTTCAACCCTCCTAAGGGAGAGGCCCTCTGGTAAACTGGTGGTGACCGTGCCAAAAAATACTAGGGGATTTTGGTTCCCTAATTGGACAACAGCTATGTCTCAAGTGTAAGTAACCGAGGGGTGTTTTTGGAAGCCTATCCCCCTGATCCTACCTAACTACAAAGATTCTTTTGTGTTCCCCAAGTGGGGTTAGAATGTTGGTTGAGTTAAGTAGTTTTTTAAGTCTCACTTGAATTAGGTGACAAAGTGGGTGCTCGTGAGGTGGTGAACCCGAAATAGAAGTGCCACACAAATGGGCAACCTTATAATCAATAATATTGAATCCACAACTTTGACATGCAAAATTTTCTGAAAAAATGCTGAAATTTCAAAAAATGGAACAGAAATTATGTGGCAGAAAAGGCTGTAAGGAAGGAAGGCTGCAAGTGGAACAGATGGTTGTGCAGATGCATAAAATATTGCAGCAAAGGGGATGGGTTTAAAAAAAGTAAAATATGTAGAAAACAGACCGCGGGTTTGAGGCAAAAGAGAGCGGTCGGACCGTGGGTTTGAATGAAACAGGCGTGGGCAAGTCGCGGCTTTCTGCATGATAGACACGGTCTGATCGCAGGGAAAGGGCTGAAAGTCATGGTTGGGTCGCAGCTAGGGGGCTGAAAGCCGCGTTCGGGTCACAGCAAATGGGCTGACAGTCGCGGTTGGGATGCAAGAAAATCGACGACAGGCACAGCCAGATCACAGAAAACAGGCTAAATAGCCGCGGTCGAATCGTAAGTAACAGACTTGAATCCGTTGACGGGGAGCCGGAGATGGTCTGATAGCCGCGGTCAGATCGCAGGTAAAGGCCTGAAAGATGCGGTCAGGACGCGGCTGCCGAAGGAAAAAACGTTGTTTACGGCGGCCGAAAGGGACAGCTGAAAGGAAAAAACTAACTGAAAACAGAGATTCCAAAGAAAAACAGCGGAGTCGCCAAAACTGTAGCTAGGGTTTTACCCCTAGCTTGTGCGAATGAGCACCTACTAAGGATAACTGACTCCTTAGTAGCAGTTTAGTAAAAAGTAAATAACAATGCTAAACAGGAATAAAAACTAATCTAAAACACGTGCATGAAACAAAACAACAAAATATAAAGAATGGTTTTTTATTGATATTACCTCCGATGTGGAGGTTGGTGAAACCATTTGCGTTGATCTGAGAGGTTGCTCCGAGCTCCAGCTGCTCCTTCTCCTTCTCCGGTGGTGGAAATGGGCCAAAAGGGGCTCTCAATGGTGAAAGTAGCTCAAAGGGTGAGCTAGGGTTTCGAGAGCAATTTTGGCAGAGTGAGGATGCTTGTGACTGTGGATGTGAAATGAGGGGTCTCCATCACTTATTTATAGTTCTTTAGTGGTGGAGTGCTTGCCCATGGTTTTTGGAAACCACGTGGTTTAGGGCAGCTGTTTAGGGTTTTTTCCTCCTTTTCCTCATTATTTTATATTTTTCCTTCCCTTTTGGGGGTTTTTGCTATTTTAGAGGAATTTTGGATATTTTTGGAGGAAAAAAGGGGTTTTTTGGCCTTTTGGAGGCTTTTTAGAGGTTTTATGACCTTTTGGAGGCATTTTAGGCCTTTTGGAGGCTTTTTGGTGGGATTTTTAGGTTTTTGAAGGAAATATGGTAGGAAAATGGACAAATGAGCCATGTAGTGGGGTAGATGAGGTAGTGAACACTTTTTGGGTGTTAACAGCAGGAGACGAGATGAAGTTGCCAATATTCAATGGAAATGGCACTATTGATCTAGAATAGTACTGGTTCTTATGTGAAGCTATATGGACTGCTCAATAAACCACCGATGATGATGTCAAGAAAAGTTAGATGGCCACCACTCTAAGGGGCTGCGCATTAGAATGGTTTATGAGATTCACACGAGTGCCTTACGGAGGTACTGAAAAAACATTGGATGAGATCAAGATAGGGCTATTTGAGGAATTTAAGAAGCCAAAGTACGAAGCTCAGTACATTACTGAATTGAAATAGATCAAACAATTCCCCAATAAGACCATTTGGGATTTTGATCAGTGATTTAAGACATTGATGGCTCAGGTAAGATTTCAGATGAGTGATGTTTAGCACAAAGAATGGTTCATTGCAACACTTCTCCCACATATTTAACAACCATCAATGCAACAAAATATCACAACATAGAGTGAGGCTCTGGAGACCATGATGAAACTAGAAGCATCACCAGTAGGAGAAACCATTGTTGGGATGAATTAGATTCAGGCACAGCTATCCAATATAACGCTGCAGCTATAAGACATCAAAAAGGCCAAGGAGGATCATGATGATATTTGGTGTACCCGATTCCATGGAGGTCGACATACCAAGGATGCATGTCCAACATTTCAAAATTATTTTCTATCAGGAGCCCCTAATCCATTGAGCAGTGTTGGTGCACCATGGTGTCGTACCTTTTAGGTCTATGGGCATCGACATGAGAACTGTGATTACATGCAAATGATGGTTACCAAAGCATAGAACTTGTACTGTACATTCTATCGGTCAATTGTACATGATGACATGAACTATTGTGCTTATGATTTTCTCCATGAAAGGACATACGATTCATACTTTGTAAAAAGGGAGGAACCTCAAANGTACATTCTATCGGTCAATTGTACATGATGACATGAACTATTGTGCTTATGATTTTCTCCATGAAAGGACATACGATTCATACTTTGTAAAAAGGGAGGACCCTCAAACAGCGTAAGCACCGCCACAAGTAGCACAGCTAGCAGTACAAGTACCATACATGTTAACTTGAAAAATCCCTCACTCAGCTCTACATGGCCTACACCACCCAAGGACACCCATACATGACCTTTGTAACACCCCATTAGACCCCCACACGCTCAAAAAGGCTTAAAAATGAGTAAATGAGCTTAAAACCCCCAAAAAGGAGCCTAAATAACTCTCCTAGGGCTAAAGCCTCCAAAAAGGGGCTAAAACCCCTCAAAGGAGCCTAAAAACCTAAAAGGAGCTAAAATTAGGTCAAAAGGGGCTAAATCCCTGACCAAGGGCTTAAAACCCTAAGAATACCCAAAAAAGCTATAAAAGGAGGGGTGGGGGTCACTCTCAAACAACTCGTCTCTTGCATATTGTTTTCCTTCCCGTGGATTCCTTGAGGCTCTTTGCCTCTCAATCCACCCACATCCCCCTCTCTTCCACTCATCTTCCCCATTGAGCCATAGCTCCTCCATTGCTGAGTGAGATAGACAGGTGCTTCCTCCAGCTAGGGCATGGTGGCCCATTGCACCAAAGAAGAGGTATACATGTTTGTTTTGTTTCATTTCTTTGCTTTTGTTTAACCCATAGTTTGATTGCTGTTTTTTTATATTCTTCTTACAAGTTTATTTCTAACATGTTTTGTAGGTTTATTATTTTCTATTAGTTGTTTGCAGGTTCTCAGAGCTAAGCCCTAACCTTGTTTGTAGAGGGGCTCACTGCCATTGCTTTATGTTTCTTTTATTCCTTCATTTTCCATGTTTTATTCATGCATATTCAAATAGGAACCTACTCTTCTATTCTATAGATAGAAGGGAGCCATTCCTGCCCCTGTAGCAAGGATAAATCCCTGCTACAGAACTGGCGACCATACCAGGTCGATCCCATAGGATCCCTAGTTCACTTTTTTAAAATGTCAAGTTTATTTCAGTTTATGCCCTAGTTTCAAATTTTCTTGTCAGATCTAGGTTAAATCTTGTTTAGTTTCAGTTTCTCTTACTGCTGAATCCTCTACAAGGCAAATCCGAGTTTGTTTGGCCATAGTACAGGTTATTGTCAGTCGGATTTGACTCAGGATCAGAAAAACCCCAAATTCAGAGCATGTCGCACTTATCAGGCCTAAACAGGGGACCCGACCACTCATTTAGGCCTCACAGGCATGACCAGGTTGCCCTGTTTCCCCCAAAAGGTGTGACTTCACTCAGAAGGATAGACTGGTTTTGTTTGTGAAATCTGTGCAACCCCCTCGCCTGTCTCAGGAAAAATTTGGCGACCCCCTAACCACACTTGGCCCGAAACGTGTGGTCTGTCACTCAGAAGTTAATTTTTAAGTTATTAGGGACTTTCAGTGTGGCTCATCCGCCTCTGTCTAGCACAGTAGTTCCATTTCTGTTTATGTTTTAATTTACATCAATTCCATGTACAAACAAAGTGTAAATTCCAAAAAAAAATTAATCGCTTAATGAATGTAGCTTAACTAAAATTGACATAAAATTAATAGTCTTGCATACCCTTCCTCCTCTACCCAATCATCACCCTGCAAGTTATTATGGGATAAGACGAAGGGCACAACTCGTATAGTAATAGGCCCTTCACTGAATATTGTTTAAAACCGTTAAAAATGGATGACTTGGAAGGTAGAGGGGGTAGAGAAGGAGGGCTTCTCATGGCGCTAAGCATCCTACCTATTGACAAACCTTGCATATAGGAGGTAAGCTATGGATATATGGATGGGATTAGTCCCATTGTGTTAAGATCCAAGCACCTTCTCTTGGTTGAAGAAGAATATAGGTGTAAACACCTAGTTAAGCAGTCACAATTCAAGGTAAAAAATGGTATTTGTATACACGATTTATGTTTATTTACTACTTGTATTCATAATGATATGAACTCTATGACATATTCATAAACCACTTACAGCCACTTGATAACAGAAAAATAGCAAGACATATACACCATACCACGTAATCAATCCCACTCAGTTCATGATGCTAAGAGAGCCACTAAAATTGATTAATTTACACTAAGTTCAAAAATCTGCAGTCTTTGAGGACATAAGTCCCTGACTGCCTTAACCATGAGAAGTACTTGGGCTCAGCCCAAAAACTCATTGTGAGGAGTACCATGGGAACCCCAAAGTAGCTGGCCACTGAGAGGAATTGCCAAGCGAAACGGTCAACGACCCCCACCGATTGAGTAGAAACGCCCATGAGGAAAAAGCCAAGCGATGTCTTCTAGTAGTCTTGGTGGCTGAGTGACCACCTATAGGCAATAGGAAGCCATTGAAAATGGGGTCCAAAATATCATTCCCATCATATTGATACATAAATATAACACAATTGATCCCCCACACTCTTCCTCAGAGGCGAACAACCACAATTCGAGACATTGAACTGACACCGTCCAGACCATTCTTGACTACCTCTCACACCATCAGAAGGGCACACAGCCTCTGATTTAGATTTAGACCCATATCATTTTGAACCAGACCTCCATACTGCACCATCAAGCCCCATGGTTGGTGCAAATCCAGATCCATTTTCTGGTATAGCCATAGCTAGTGGACCCATGTCCACACCACAAATTATCACCAACAACCTTGCAGGTGGCCCCAACATGTTCATGCAAACTGTCATCAGTCAGTTGCCACCATCCATAGTAACCACTCAGGTTGTCCCACCTGCAACACTGGCATGTAGTGGACCTTCCATATACACTACCCCTTCTGTCAAACAGGGGGACAGTGCCCCTTCCACATACACTACCCCTCTTGTCACACATGGGGGTAGTGGCCCTTCCATTCACACTGTCCCGCACATCACACTTGGGGGCATTGGCCTATCTACAATGGCACCACCAGCACCCCCAGCTATGCAGGTACATTATGTACCTACAAACCCCACCACCATACCTCCCCCATCTCACAATAACCTGGGGTCAAATATTACTTTCATGGCTCATCTTAACTTTCCTGATTTGGCTCGATTGACAAACGACCCCATCCACCATCAAACCTTTTGGCCTCCCATGCCAACCAAACTACCATCAGACATTCCCAAGTTTGACGGCAAGGTAGGGGAGTGTTCCCAAAATCACATTATGACATTTCATCTATGGTGCTCCTCAAATAGTATCGTAGATGAATCGATCAGGCTAAGACTGTTCCAATGCACCCTCACAGGTGCAGCAGCCAAATGGTACATGGAGCTACCGTAAGCCAAGTACCCATATTTCAACTCCTTAGCTTTCATGTTCATACAGTATTTCCAACTTCCTGTCAGATATGATGAAGGGGTGGAGATCCTGTTATCCTGCCACCAGAGCACTGCGACACATATAACCGACCACATCCATGAGTGGCGGTGATGTCGTAGTTTCTGCAGAATCCAACTTGATGACAAGATATTCTTGGATTGGTTTCTCAAAACCTTCTCCCACCCATAGCAAAGGACGTCACATCTGAATGTCCCCAATCCAAAGAGGAGGCCATACTGAAATCCCAACAGTTTGACCTAATCTACACTCAGTCCAGATACCTGTACACCATCATTCCAGATGCTCCCCATCTGGGTACCTCCTACCGGGATTCACTGGGGGCATCCCATGTTGTAGATGGCATCATAGGCTTAGTCTCCCAATAGCCACAACACCGTCCGACACCACCTACAGTTCCACCATAACGAAGCAACACTTCTAGTGTTAGTTACCAAAACTAAACAATGGACTATGCCAGAATGATGTCCCAGTACGGAGTAACAACTTCCTATGCACAATCTGTGCCACCGCAGCAGGATCAGGCCATGGCATGGCCAACACAGTAGTATGCAGGGCAAATGCCCACATTTTTGGCACCGCATCCCACCCAAATTTGTTATTCACCACCAGTGAAAGCGGTTCAAGCCCCCACCCCTTCTCAACCCGCTCTGTTGGGACAAGTATTTGCACAACAAAATTGTCCCAACTAGCCTGCCCCCAACAATCAACAAGGGAAAGAAAGAAATAATCAGTCCCGGAACCAAGCCAATAACCAACCACAGGGAGGCGGTCAACAACCAAACCCTCCCAACAATGCCGTAGCAAATTGACTCACCCAAAACCCCCCATGACTAAATGCACCTAGACGTAATGCCCTGTTGCACACAAGCCAACCATGCACACTCTGTGAGGTCTATGGGAACTACACATTTTAGTGTCCCGTCATGGGCCGCACTAAGTAGTCCATTCAGAATGAGGCCCAACAGGCCACCAATTCTATGAACCAAGCCCAACCCAACCCGGCACCACAAGGACCTTCCCCCATGGTGCTTCAAAACCCACTACAAGTACAAGGATTGGTGGCAACTGCACCCCCTCCCCAAGCCAATCCCAACGCTCCAGGGACACCTCCCATGGTAGAAACAAATGTCCACCACCTGCTAGCCATGACGACTGAAGAGGTTAACCTACAAACAAGATAGAATCAGTATGGTAACACCACTGAACCAACTGACACATCAGTGGCATCTACGTCCAAATCAGTCAATGCACCTCTTCAGTTACCCCCTTTCCCCCATCCCCCCATATGGCAAGTGGCCAACAATGCCACAGCTAGAGTTGCTGTCAACTCTAGCATTGTGAATGCTTTGGCCCAGATACCAAGGGCCATGTCCACTCTGGAGGTACTCAAAACATGTCCAACGTAGTGGAAAGTGTTACGAGCCACCCTTGGGTCCGTGGACCCCTCTCACTCCAAGTTCATCACATTCGACACGAAGAATGGAGAACTGTGCATGCCATCCACCATCGCCTTCCAAATCTAGGTGTCTATCCAGAATTTGGTCGTCCACCTATGCATAGTGGATGAGGGGGAATCCACGTGCGTTATGTCCACCCTGGTTTGGTAGAAACTTAGATCCCCAATTCTGCAACCATCCTCCACAACTCTATGGTATTATGATGGCCATCCCACTAATTCCCAAGGAATCCTCCCCCATGTCCCCACCACATTAGCCAGGAAGACAGTGTTGATCGACATAGAGGTCGTCAATGCTCAACTGGACTATAACCTTCTCCTCGAAAGAAGTTATATGTATGCCATGAGAGTAGTCGCATCAACTGTCTTCCGTCTCATGATGTTCTCTCATGAAGGGAATATTGTGATGGTTGATCAACTCACTTATCATGATCCGCAAGGGTTAATGACACCCACCAACGTTATCCCTACCATCACCACCATTGAGCCACCAGGGAGAACCACACACACCAATGTTGTCCCTGCAATCAACACCATGGTTGACAACACACTAGCCTCCCCATTGTTGAATGTGGGCCTTGGGTTGTTTTTCGATACCACCATGATGGCTCATTTCCCCTTAGTGTCACCACCATTGACACAAAATGAGACTGCAGACTTGTGCATGCTCTCATCCAACACTACTGCACCCAAACAATAAATGCAGTCGCATCCCCAACCGCAACCACAACACCGTCCATATCCGCAACATCAACACCTGCCACAACATCATCCACAGCCATAGCATTACGTGCAGTCGCAACCACAACCACACCCACACATACAACCAACAGGGATTTATTTGGGATTCTCGCTAGTCCATACAATTCCCTTCCCCTTTCCCCCACCTGGTGTCATGAGCAAGCCAGTAATGGCCACCTTAATCCTACCCAACTTTACATTGGGAAATCTCGTGTGGTATCTTGATCCACCAGCTCAACCACCAATACCCCAAGTAGTCTTAATCCACGTGCAACCCATTTTGGTCAAGTCTCATCCTCCACCCGGCCCACCAAAAACAACCACTGTACCTGCACTGCCCCACCCAAAAATGGCTAGGGGCAAGAATGTGAAAGATACCACAGAACCATGACAAATCCTTCCTTGCATCGTCTACGAAGAAAAGGGCCATCCAAATCAGAACTAACCTGTACTTGTATCACTCTTCCCTACCGCTACTCATGTGGTATTTCGGGCCACCGCCCATTAAGGGTCACCATTTTTCTTCTTATTTTGTATTTTAACACACAATTGTCTACTACATCTGCCGCACCTTACGTGGATCTCTGGAGCATTGTCCACAAAATGATTTATTTTTCTTGCATGTATTTGGCATATAAGTGCCCCCAGACTTGCACTCACATCACTTGTATTTAATTCCATCAACCGCAACTCACACATAGCTTTCATGACCTCTGTCTGAGAGCCACCTTGGTTTGCGTGCCTCCATCGCACCAATTCATGAGCCTCTACCGCAATCTATCTCGTGCATGTATTGGTATGTTTGAGAGCCTTCTGCTCTGTGCATACTATGTGGATGACCTTTGGACCACTGTCCACCATCCCAACATGGGGCACATCCTGTGCCACCACAATTGGCTGACCATACTAGAGTTTTGTTTAATCTCTTTTCAGACTCCTAAAAACAATGAAAATATAGTCGAGTGCAACTGCTTCCTTTCCCGCTCGCTAAATTATAGGAAAGGGTGTCTACATCGTCTCGTTTACCTCCTTTTGCAGACTATGTAGACCATCAAATGAAAAGGACCACCTTAGCGTATTCAAGCCAAGACTGTTCCCCTCTACATACTTTTATGTTTTCTCGGGCAGAGGGGCCGTACTTTACGAAAAAGCTCACCATGGGTTGTCGTTAAGCTCTTTTCTAGCCTTCTCATCAAGAAAAGATTACCAAGCAAACTTGGTTTCATTCATGCTCATAAAAGTATCTGAATGATCGTCTAGTCAATATAGGTTTAACCGTTTCTAGCATGATTGGACTACCAATGGTAAAGAAGTCTCTCATCCCCCAAAGGATGGGTGAGCTCTTTTATGTAAACTTTTATCCTTTCTTGGGAACAACAGACTACCAACAAAAAGAGCCCCCACTAGAGTCTTCTTCGTGCTTTCAGAATCTCTAAAATTGAAAGCACCATCGAGCATTTACCTTCTTGAGCTTGCCAAAAATCCACGCGATCGTACCACAACGATGTCTCTAGACACCACCCCACAAAAAATATTTTTGCAGCATTCCCCCTTTTTGTCGCCTTTGTTCAGAATACTCTGTAATGTGTCTTCCTTGGACTCCATCAATATCAAAAGTGTCCACCTCCCCCAATTATTTGCAATTTGCAGTGACATTCCCGGTATTACAACTATGATCGCATTCCCATGAGTCAGTTTCATTTGCTGCCTGGTCTTCCCTGTCGTCATACTTGGAACAAAGGAATTTTGATTCTACCACAATCCCTCTACCCCTATTCAATTCTTTCCCTCCCCCTCCCCCCCCCATTCAGTGGGTCAGTCCGTAGATTGTCTCACACCTTTCGGTTAACTCCCTCGCACTTCTGATCAAGGAAACATCATTTCCTTGACTAGGGGCAGGTCTCCCTCTGTCGACGACAAAACACATATTCTAGAGGATATACCTAGAGGTCCCTATACCTTGGTTTCATTAACATCATTTGTGATTCCCTTGGACCACTTGAGAGGAGTCCTTAGTGCCTCTCGGGATGGTTGTTTCTCATGTGCTCGACTTCAACTACATCATCGCACCATTGAGATTCGCACAGGGTTTGGTCCGTGCAATATTTGGTCGAACACCTCGGATGTCACCTAAATCTAGCACATTGATGAGTCTACTCGAAGGACCTAAACAGGTTACATCCCTTGTGATTTCTGGGTTGTGTTGGAGACAGTGTTTAGAATCCCCAACAATGCTTCTATATAGATTTATGATTGATGCAGCATACTTGTACCACAGAGGCTCTGACTCTCAATCAGTGAGTCCATACAACTATGTACCATTCTAGATCCAATAGGCCATCAGTCATGAAGATATAGCATTCCATGAGAATGCCATGGGTCCAATGTACTAGTTCTTCAGATCAATATTGTATTGGGCCTCACATTGAGGAACCATTATGTACCATCAGTTGTATATGATCGGCTCTTGTATTTTACAGCATAGATCAAATTATTATTTTGACATTGTCATGAGCATGGGGATGCCTGCCTCGTCCATATACATGTCACACATTATTTGTATCTCACCCATTGATGGGAACCGTATTAATACAAAAACCAAAAGCCACCATGCCCGAGCCCCGGAAGCACCACCTCTACGCAACAAATCCTATGATGTCCGTCGGCCATACGATGAGCTCCTGCACTCACACATCAAGGGGCAATCTGTTATTCCAAATAATCCCTCATTCATCTCTACATGGCCTACACCACACAAGGACACTGATGCATGACCTTCATAACACCCCATTAGACCCCCACACCCTCAAAAAGGCTTAAAAATGAGTAAAATGGCTTAAAAAACCCAAAAAGGATCCTAAATAACTCTCCTAGGGGCTAAATGCTACAAAAAGGGGCTAAAACCCCTCAAAGGATCCTAAAACCCTAAAAGGAGCTAAAGTTAGAGAAGAAGGGGCTCAAATCCCAAAAAAGGGGCTAAATCCCTGACCAAGGGCTTAAAACCCTAAAAATCCCCAAAAAAGCTATAAAAGGAGGGGTGGGGGTCACTCTCAAACAACTCTTCTCTTGCATATTGTTATGCTTCCCGTGGATTCCTTGAGACTCTTTGCCTCTCAAGCCACCCACATCCCCCTCTCTTCCACTCATCTTCCACATTGTGCCATAGCTCCTCCATTGCTGAGTGAGATAGAGAGGTTCTTCCTCCAACCAGGGCATGGTGGCCCATTGCACCAAAGAAGAGGTATACTTGTTTTTTTTGTTTCATTTGTTTGCTTTTGTTTAACCCATATTTTGATTGCAGGTATTTTATATTCTTCTTATAGGTTTATTACTATCTATTAGTTGTTTGTAGGTTCTCGGAGCTAAGCCCTAACCCTGTTTGCAGAGGGGCTCATTGCCATTGCTGTTAGTTTCTTTTATTCCTTCATGTTTTGTTTTTCTATCATGAATTTTCAAACAGGAACCTACCCTTCCATCCTATAGACAGAAGGGATCCGTTCCTTCCCGTCTAGCAAGGACAAATCCCTGCTACAATACACACCACTTCCTCCATTGCAGTTCATCCCTGTGCAACCTCAGCCGCAGTTTGTAGCTTAGCCACAGTTTGTGCCACAACCGCAAATAGTTGTACAACTATAGTATATCTAGGTGTAGCGACCAGAGTATAGTCAGCCTCAGGATTTTGTAGTATGTTCAACAGCAACTTCCTCAGCAGCAGCAGGCTCAACCACAGTTCCAGCAGGGAGGAACTCGAGGAGGATTCCACGGAGGCGTTAGGGGCCACAGTGGAGGCTTCGATCGAGGAAGTGACCGAGGTCAGGAATCCATCTAGTGTTATACATGTGGGATATTCGGGCACAATCCGAGAGAATTTCCTCATGCCCAGTGTACTTAGTGTGAAACCAGTGATCATAACGTCAAAAATTTTCCTCAGTTGATCACGAAATGGCAGGCTGGCCATATTCCGCAATTGCAGAACACCCATAATCAGAATCCACCTCTGTTCCAAGTTTAGAATCAGCTACCCCTGCAAGTTTCGATCCCACCATAGAATCAGACTCTGACTTAGAATCCACCCCAGGCT
>LPNX010316138.1:264607-359186 GCA_001517045.1 Pseudotsuga menziesii | reverse complement strand
TATTCCTGGCCTCCTAGGCGCCCTTCTTCTTTTTCTGCTTTGTTGACTGCTTTTCCAGTTTTTAAAGCACATAAGGAAAGCTAGACTAGGTGAGGTGAATTTGTTTTATTCCCCTTTCATCCTCCACTCTTTCCTCCATGCAAAAGCATGTATGAGCTGCCATTTGACCACTCTTTAGCTTGCCCATGCGCCCTTGCTAATTCATGGGGTCCTTGATAGATTTGGGATCAGCTTTTTACACCTATGGGGGATTTGCCTATTTTGGGTAAGCCTGCTTTATGCTAGATTTGGATGCTTCCTTATGCATTTGATTTGCTCATGTATTCTATATATTCAGCAGCCTATGTTATTACAGGGTTGGCTATTGTACACTCAGTTAATATAATTTTGTGTTACAGCTCCATATTCAGTCTCCATTGTTGATAATTTGCATGATCAATTGTTAATTGCTGTGAGTGAAATTAATCTACTGCAGGCCTGAATTTCTACACTCAGAATATACCAATGAATCAAGCTAGGAATCAATCGAGAGGTCAAGCCCAGAACTTGCATCAAGGATTGATAGTTGCAGCAATCCATGCATAGCCTAGGATGAAGGATGCCAATGTCAAGATTGTCACTCGTGTTAGCACGACAACTGGTAATGACAGACCATTGAAACTTGTTCGACTTGTTGGCAAGAAAAAGGTTGCATTTAATATTTCAACAGAAAAAGACACTTTCTTTGAAGCGAAGCAGGCGATTGGAAGGAATCCAGGTAAGATGCCAATTATCAACATGTTGTTTTCTTTTTACCCATCTGTAGAAGTAGGACCATCATGGTAGCATGGAACTCTACGTAAGTTTTTTGAAAGTTTTCTATCACTGGCAAGTGACTCGGATTCCCTTGTCGAGCTTGAGACATTGATGCACCTTCCAAATAAGACAATGAAGGATTCTACTCTGAATTCCTTGCAAAACAGAAAGACAGGAAAGGAAATGAGGATGAATATCCAGATTGGTGATTATGAGGTTGACTCAGTCAGTCTAGACCTTGGATCTGATGTCAACATTCTGACAAAGCAAACTTGGCAGTCGATGGGGAATCCAACGCTAGGATGGTCACCAGTGCAGGTGCGGTTAGCAAATCAGGCAAAGGTTCAACCCATTGGTCAGGTTTCAAATTTAGTCATCAACATTGAAGGTATGAAAACACGTGTTGACTTTGATGTGATAGAATTTGTAGAATATGGTGGTTCCTATCCAATGCTAATAGGAATTGGGTGGGCTAATGAATGCATGGCAGTTATCAATTTCAAAAAATGAGTTATGATTTTTGAGAACTAGGATGTTAGGGTCATTTCTCCTATGGACCCTCAGGAAGGACAGCGCTATGTTAAACCTATGAAGGATGAAGTTGAGAGAAGTTGGGATCAGGCATACAACATTTATGAGGACTTCATCCATCCCACTGTCAATGGAAAACTTAGATGGCATAGCGCAAGTTCCGTGTCCTCAGATTCTGATGATGCTCTAGAAAATTGGCAGAATCGATTGCATGAGGTATCATTCTGGAAGTGTGGGTTAATTACACAGTCTCTCCGACATGTTGCAACTAAGATGGTTGAGTTTCCCATTTACGAAGGACTGCCAGGACTCTATGAGTTCTTTTAAGAATTTGAAAAGAAAGTGTTGGAACTGCAAAGGATATTGGCTCTTGACGTAGCACTAAAGGCTACCCCCGCCCATTGGTGGGTGACACACAAACAGATGACCCATGACTGGGAGCAGTGTCAAATATTGATGATGGTCCATTTTGGTGATGTAGAGGTTTACCATGTTGGGAGATATAAGGGACAAAATGACCCCGCTAGTCATTTGATTGAATGTCAGACGTTATGGACATCGCGACCTAGAGATGAGTGGGTTCACACTTTTGTTCATACTCTCGAAGAAATGCCACAGTCCTGGTATGTAGCAGCAGAGTTACGCAGAACCATTAACACATGGGAGGAGTTGTCAGCTCGCTTCATGCAGACGTTTAACTTCTAGGACATTGATGCTGAGGTATGTAATTATTTACATCTTATCCGTGACATAGTACTAAAATTCACCCTTGTCGCATACCCGGTTGATACCCATGCCAATTTATCCATCCAATCCATGATGATATGCCACAACTTGTTTGGGGAACCTGGTAATAATGACGAGATACGCAATATTAATATCCTATAATTTGAGGGAATTCACGGTGTCGCAGCTACTGACATATCGACGGACTCGATGAACAAACCGCTATGCATTGGGAAATTTGACATTGGGATGGCAGAAAAACTGAAATTCGCTAATGTTGGGGACTATTGGGGCAAAGAAACGATAGCCAAAATCACGGATCTCCTGCATGAGTTCCAAGATTTGTTCCCCACATGGTTTTCCTAGATGAAGGGAATCCTTAGCGATTTAGGATAAATGAATATTTTGCTCAAGATAAATCCAAAACTAATCTGTCAAAGGTTGTATAGACTGAACCCACGATACAAGGATCGAGTGAAAATTGAGCTTGATCGGATGCTTGATGCTGGGATCATCGAGCTGGTAGAAGAATCAAAGTGTATAAGCCCGATGGTCGTCCAAGACAAGAAGACTGAAGAAATACGCATCTGCGTCGATCTAAGAAAATTGAATGACGCATGCATGCATGATCTATTCCCCACCCCTTTCACAGATAAAGTCCTGGAAGGTGTAGGCGGCTAGGAGGTATATTCTTTCAGAGATGGTTTTTTTGGCTACCACTAGATTCAGATCGCAAAGGAGGATCACCATAAGACTACATTCGTCACCGAATGGGGATGTTTCTAGTATACAGTCATGCCATTTGGGCTCGAAAATACCCCCGCCATATTCTCCTATGTCACTGCCACAGTATTTAAGGATTTTATTTAGAATTTCCTACAGGTCTATATGGATGACTGGACCGTCTACGGTTTGGCTAAAGAACACCTAGACAACCTGCGATTAATGTTGGAATAGTATAGACAACATCAGATTGCATTGAATTCCAAGAAATGTATTTTCTATGCACCCTTTGGTATATTACTTGGGAACATTGTCTACAAAGAAGGTCTGTTGGTAGATTTGACAAAGATTGCGCTAACCCTTAGTTTACCACCACTGACGAATGTAAAAATACTCTGGGAAAAACTGGGCCACACAGGAAACTATCGCAAGTTTATCAGAGGATATGCTGCGATTACTGCTCCTATGGAGAAACTGCTAAAGAAAGTTGCTGCATTTCAATGGACTCAGGAATTTCAAGGAAGCTTCGATACTTTGAAGGCCAAGATGGCTTCTGCACCCATACTAGTTTTTCCTAACTAGAATAAGGAATTCCATGTGCATGTTGATGCCTCTTCTACTACGTTGGGGTTGTTCTTGCACAACCAAGCGAAGGTGACTTGGATCATCATATAGAGTATACCAGTAGGAAGTTATAATTTGTTGAACGAAATTACACCACAACTGAAAGGGAAGGCCTAGTGATGGTGTATGCTCTGCAAAAGTTCAGGAACTATTTGTTGGGTGGACACTTGAAGATGTTCACTGATCATTTAGCTTTGCAATACCTAGTAAATAAGCCTGTGTTGCCGTAGGTGGCTACTTTTGTTACAAGAATTTGATTTTGAAATAGTGGTAAATCTAGGATGGTTGAGCACTGGCCCGTATCATCTACCACGTATTGAGAATGGTGAAGAACCCGCTAATATTGAACATGGGCTGCCTGATGCGCAATTATTCCGAGTTGAAATCGCAGACGATCACTATTGCCCCATTGCCCAGTTTTTATCTATTGGCCTCGACCCTGTAGATATGTCAATTAGCTATAAGAAGTAGCTGGTCTTCAAGGCTTCTGATTTTTCACTCATTGCAGGACAGCTCTATAAACTTGGACCAGATGAGATACTTCGATGATGCGTCTTACCGGATGATCAAGGTCCTATTCTAGAAGAAGCACATGCAGGTGTTGCAAGAGGTCACTATGGAGGTCGTGCCATTGTCCGGAAGCTGCTTCCTGATGGGATTTGGTGGCCCACATTGCATAATGATGCCATAGACTATGCCAGGAGTTGTGATGTATGCCAACGGGTTGGTAAACCATCGCGGCGAGACAAGATGTTGTTGGTACTGCAAGTGACATTGCAGCCATTTAATAAATGGGTCTTCGACTTTGTAAGTCCCATCAATCCACTAGGTAAGCGCACTGGCACCCATTATATTATCACTACTACAAACTACTTCACCAAGTGGGTAGAGGCCATACCCATGAAGACAGCCACTCACTACCTAACTCGGTGGGTGGAGGTTGCACCAGTCGTTGATTGCACCACTGCGACAAAAACACAATTTATTTTTTAGAACATTGTGACGTGCTTTGAGTGTCTACACATCCTGATGAGCGACCAAGGTAGGCACTTTGTCAAACAAATGATAAAAGCGCTAACCAAGGAGCTTCATGTTCAACATAAGAAAAGTACTCCCTACCATGTGCAGTCCAATGGTATTGTTGAGGCCTTCAACAAAATTTTGGAGGCAACACTGACCAAGGTATGTAACACCAACCATGATGACTGGGATTTGAAAATTCCTGCAGTTTTATGGGCCTACCATACTACCTGCAAACAACTTGCAGGTCACACACTGTTTAAGTTAGTTTATGGGCAAGAGGAAATCATGCCAATGGCGTACATTGTTCCCAGCTTGCACATTGCTGCGGCAATGGGCATGGTGGAGGCAGAGGAATTAGACGAACGTGTTGCGCAACTACTTCAGCTCAACGAGGATCGCTTCATCGCAGGATTCCAGCAGCAGGTTGTGAAAGATCGATAGAAGGCATGGCATGATCACCACATTAAGAACAAATAGTTTGTAGTAGGTGATTTGGTGCTTTTATATGACAGTAAGTTTATCAAGCATCTAGGTAAGCTGCAAATGCACTGGCTGGTTCCCTATCTTTTTCATTCTATTACCTCTGGAGGCGCTATGCAGTTTCAGAAATTAGATGAATTCATGTTACCAAAGCTCATTAATGAAAGGCACTTGAATCCCTATATAACAAGGCCGACGATCCACACCACCTGAAGCGACAAAAAAAAAACATTTTTGAGTTCAACATAAAGAGGTGAGCCTCAAGAGCGAGGCTGTGCAAAGAGGATACAATTGTTGGCAGCAGTTGGTCGACCATTCACAATAGTTACTGAGCTGCGGGATGGTCAAATATGGTAATAAATGCTGGTAGTTAAACCAATTGGCTGGCGGCACTTGTTGAAGAGACCTGCATTAATGGGAAATCCGACCATTAGCCGTATAATATCACCAGTGTATTTCACATTATTAATACCCGATTTGGAAATAATGGTGTAGTTAGATTTGGTAATGATGGATTTGGACTTAGAGGTGATTATAAAACATCATGCGGGAGGCATTCGATGGAATTATTTAGTTGTGAGAGCTGAAGGAAAAGGTGAATTTGGTGTAGAGTATTGAGCTAAGTGTTGAGCATCGTTTGTGTTGTTGAGTGTTTCTTTTGGTTCTGTGGGGTAAGGGATGTTGACTGGCCTTGATGCCATTGAAATTTCAAGTGAATAAGAGTCCCCTGTTTGGCCCATGGCTATGGAAGAGGAAGTTATGATTATTCCAGTGGGTTCGTCCTCCATTCTAAAGTGAAAATGCTAGGATCAATGACCCATTCTGACATCCCTTGAGAAGTGACAAACTCGCACATCTATGTGAATGCGTGGACAAGGCACTACCTAGATGGGGCCATCAAGCTCCAGAACGATTGAGTCCATGGCACCTCGAGGTGTCTTGGTGAATGATATTTTGGGATATGTTTCTCCTAGGAATCTAGGCACTAAGCCACGGTAGATATCGAAGAACCAGAAGTACCCGCCCAAGTTGCCACCACTTCCAGAAGATATGAAATGCTCCATAGATATCATCCATGCGTTAATTAGCCTAAATTTCGACGACCATGACTTGCTATTGCTAAAATATGTCTGGGACAAGACCTACGAGTCTATCATGACATTGCCTGGTGGCCTCATTTAGCGAATTCTGAAGCCATGGTCCGGTGGCTTAGAGAAATTAGAATTGTTGGGGCTCATCAATATGCCCCACTTTGGCCAATTGAATGAAGTGCATGCATGTGTAAAGCAACTATTAGCATGCTTCCATGGAGGGATTCTCTAGCTGACTATGCCAATATCTGTTACCGTAGGTTGCCTAAGGCTAGGGAGGACCCAACACAATATATCCGTGGTGGAGATATGGACAAAAGGCTTGCGAAGCAGCTGAAGGAGTGCTTCGGGTTACAATGAGATGGTCGTGCCTATCATATTGACAGTATCAACTCGTAAATAGTGTGAATTAGCGCCAAAATTATGGCTAGAAAATTTTTTCATGGCAATCGACCAATGCAATGCAATTCTAGAGTTGTCGCCTGTGCTTAGAAATGTGCGAAAGGAGTTTAGATGAATTGGTCTCTATTTTTGTTAAACCAGTTACTCAATGATGCGCTCGCTACTTAGAGCAGGCACCCCTTTTCTTATAGTTTGCTTTTGATTTGCAATGCCCTGGTTGCTTGGATGGAGCCAGAGGACTACTAGCCAATGACGGTTGAGGCAACCAAGGTTTGCAGCAATGCCCGCTATCAAAACTTGTGGTGGGTCGAGGAACCCAGTTTCCAAATAGATTGTACAATTCATTTTTGGATCTATTGGCAGGAACTGCAGGCGGTCATTGTCGTTGTTCTAAGGATCTCTCCCTACACTATGCCCAAGTATCAGAGGATCATTTGGTTTTTTATTGGTCCCCACTCCATTCATATTCAAGCTAGGTGGGATCCCGATAAGCACTGGCTTCCATAGCCTTACAAGGTCACCACGGAATATTTGGATGCGGTTGTGCAAGAACGGTGGGACGATTGGTGCGTCCTAGTAAGTCAAGAGGAGTTAGATAAGGAGATACCCCTGGAAACCCCTGAAGACCCTATCCTGCTGTAAATAAGCGCCCATGACTCTGACAATGAATCATCCACAGACCCAAAAGATGCAGCACAATGGATGAGGGACGAGACTCGCACCAAATGGTGACAGGAGTATGAGGAAGGAAGCGGTACTAAATTCGGCTTAGAAGATCAATTGCAACAGCTTATCAAGTCCATCATGGATTCATCCACAGTTGCGACTATGACAATTTGCAAATCAAACTAGGCAGAATTTGGTACAATAAGAACTAAGCTAGAATCTATTTTTGATCTTGTTTCCAACAAACCGATGACACAAACTCTGTTGTAGGATAGCTTGTCGATCAGCACTGATCCTTGGGTTTGGAACATGCAAGTTCCCCTAACTGCAATCGACGTGCGAAATGTACAAGGTTCTCAGTAGTTGCACCCAGTCCAGAGTGTGACTCTAGACTTGAACAAGATGTCCACTACAGAATTTGTTGATTTGCAGCATGGCACCGCACTGGAATTAGCCAAATGACAGTAGGCATTGATCAAAAGTTATATCAAAGCCTAGGATTCTACCGAGCAGTTGAAGAAGGATTTTGTGGAGCTGCACCAGGTCCGTGTTCAGTTGGGCGAAGAAAAATTGCAAGAAATCAACACGCTCAACGAGACATAGGCTGACATGTAGTGAAAGGTTGTTGTGGAGATTATGGATCTCAAGAAGGCACAGGATCTCCTGATTATGGAGCAACCATAGCTGTGTGCATAGTATAGTGAATTGGAGTAGGCTATCTTTGCGGCCTGTCAGGACATGGTTGACACTCCCACCAAGCTCACCCTAGTCGAGAAGGCCCGACGATTGGGGTCGACTTTGATTCAAATTCAGGACCATAACTTGTTTCTTCAGGCTCAAGCACATCCCACTACCCCACTAGAGCCGTTTGCAGAGCGTAAGGCCTCCCTCAAGGAAATTGTTATTCAGTTTGGCCACATGGAGCAAGAGGCCAAATATTTTATGGAGGAAAGCATGCATTTCTGGTAGAGTATTGTTCAGGATGAGCTGCTAGACCATCTCACTATGCAGATGTAGGAAGCAGAGGGTCAATTAACAACTTTGAATTCAGCTCTTAAGGCCATGCCACTGATGGTCCAAATCACCTGGGTCAATGAGCTGAAGGATCTCCAGCAGCACACTGCCCATGCCCAAGAGTGCCAGCAAAAGCGCTATGAGCAGCTTGATGAATTCTAAGATATTGGCATCCAATTGGTTGTTAAAGCTATTTCCACACTTCAAGCTATTCAGGAGAGTCGACAAATGGTCAACAACAAGGCTATTAAGGAGCACCTAGTCCAGCAAATGGTGAGCAATTGTCAGCATACCATTGCTAAAGTGTAGCTCCAAGTTTAAGAAGTTTCCCAACAGTTTTCTGATTTTAAGGATAAGACTGTCGCATACACCTTGTCAACTTGACGTGGCTTGAGGACGAGCCACAAAAATGTGTTAGGGGCCTGTTGGCAAGGGGTTGGGATGAGTGATTTGTGCAGCATCGCGGCAGCTGCACAAGCTCATGTGGCACCATGCAAGGGTTGTTTAGCGTGATAAGTAGAGAAGTAACCACTTTTTGAATATTTTATATATATGTGGACCTAATTTTGTTGTAATAGGTTAGTAGCAGTTAGAAAGTAGTTAATAGTGGACCCTTTAGGAGAAGGCGTAATCCTATTTATAGATCCACTTTTGTAATGATAAACAGACATGATTTTGGCATTGTAACTGGTGCACTCCGTGCTAGGGATTGTTCTGTCTTCACTAAAAAAAAATTTGGGTTCCTTTTGATGAAATCTCTGGTTTTGGAGAAGGATGATGTAATGTGGCATGTTTGTGCAAGATTAATATAAGATGTGCTGAGTATGGTTCAATATCTATCTGATTTCTATTATGATGCAGGAGTACTGCTTTTGTTATAATGATGCAATGCACTTTATGTAGATCTATTATGATGCTATCATTCTACTTCTGATACAATGATGCAACTTGGTTTCTCCTTGCTCTGTTAATGCAATCTAGTAAATCTCTGTGATTGTTGAATGTGGTATGGTGTTTCATGATTAATGTTGTGATAGATAGGGTGATTGCATAAGTCATGGCTTCCCCCAGTCGAATCCCCATGTCCTCCTTCTCCACTTTCAGAAACTCGGTTCTGACAACTCCCCCTTGAACACCTTGAGTGAGACCTTGTCTGTTTCACAGACATTGCTGGGCAGGGTAAAACATGTTCAGGTTGGTGCTCAAGGAGATTGTGCTTCAAGGCATCGACAGAGATGGAACCCCTATCGACGAGGCTTTGTTGGTTTGTTGTGCCAACAACTGTGGCTACTAGGAGAAATTATTTATGTGTACCCCACCATTTAGCAGGTATAGCTTTCAATAGAAAATCCAAGGAAGACAATCATTGCAATTATATGACTTTTTATTCAAATTCTACTTGAAAAAATGCAAGGTTAGGTAAATTTTCATATGTAGGTAGCTTTCTTGCCTTGCCTCCTACCCACCACACAGATCTTGTAATTTGTGCTCATCTTCACATGGAAACTTCATGCAGCTGGTTCTGCCAATTTTCTAATGCGTCATTTGAATCTAATGTGCAAGAGCTAACACTACGCCAACTTAGCTTTCCATCAGTTGTTGAGTTTATATAGTTAATCCAAGTAATTACCTTGGCCTTCACTATTCACTATCTCGACATATCTCTTCCCTTCAAGTGGATCAATTGGCACAACCACCTTTATTTCATAATCTTCCATTAATAAGACTATTTTCTTAAAATTAATTATGGTCTGATTATATATCACCCAATCAATCCCCAAAAGTGCATGATGTGGGTTTGTATCTTCGACTATGTCTATCACTTCAAATTTTGTGTATGTCCTTAGGCCTTCTACTTCGACAGTAACTTGGGTCAGTTGACCAATTGGAGAACCTTCGACTGATTGTCTAGCCTTAGTTGAATGGGATATTAATCTAGTCGCGACTTATTCATGCTTTCCCATGTTTTTCTTGTCAATATATTTACATCAGAGCCCAGATATAAAATGATATAGTCCATACCATAATCTCCTATATGTGCAGTCATTCGCATTTCATGGCTAGTTGTTAATATTTTCCTGATATGGTTAACTATCTTTTCAGGTCTCGGGTATTATGGGTTTTCTTCTATGAGTGTTTTTAACTATGCGACATCATCTCTATCATGGATTAGTGCTAAACAACTTTTGAAAAATTCTTTAATCTTACTAATTGTTTTCAGTGGATGCTTCCTGAGTAATTGTTCAAATATTTCGGGCATCTCCTTTACTTGTTGAGATATCAACATTTGATTGGTGTCAAAAAATTTAGGTCACACATCCAAGAAGAATTCCTTCTCCTTCTGCACATCCAATGGTGCTTTCTTTTGCATTGCAGGCCCCACATTTGGTTGTCCCTGTTGTGTATTTTGGTATTATTTCGTCGCAACACCTCCTCTAATAACAAAACAATATTTGGTTGTCTGAGCTTAGCAGAAATCATATGAATTTTTTGGTTGGGGTTTGGGTCTATATTCTGGGAAGGATTAGGATTTCCTACAATTCAAGCCTAGAATTTTGCAATCAATTACAAACACTATTCTACAATGTGGTGAAATTATTTACAGTGTGTACATACCTTTGCAGGACTTTGTAAATCTTGGGAAAAGTGTCTTGGTTGTCCATAGTTATAGAATATGACTTGGCCACTTCCTCTACCAAATCCTCCTCCTCCTTGTTGGTGTCCTCAGGCTCGAAACTTTCCACCCCATCTTGGATGAAGGTATTGTTGATACAACCAATACCGATTCTGTTGGTATTGTGGATGGGGAATTTGTGGTTGTTGATATTTTGTTGGTGGATATTGAGCAGGATGATACTGAGGTTGTGCTTGTTCATATTGTATCTTCTCATCATTCTTCATCAAGTAGGTATCCACCGTATTTTCTTGCAGAAGCTGGAGTGCTTGCTAATATCTCTCATGGTGTCCTACTAATTTACAAAATTTACAATACAAAAAAGCTGGTGCAATTACAATATTCTGTAAATACAAAAATTCATCTGACTTAGGGCCTCTATTCCAGCATATTCTACACCAAGTCATCCCTTGGGTGTTTTTTGAGTTCAGCCCTCCCACTGTGAAATATTTCATGAGCATCAAGAAATTATCTTTATGGTGTCTCTCTGTTCTACATCTTGTACATAATAATTCTTCTTGCAATTCATTTCCTTTCTTGATTTCTTGGAGCTGGACCATAAGATTGGACAACTGCGACTAAATTTGCATCACTCCTATGGCGGTTTCTCCAATCAGTGAGGATTCTAGTTTCATTGATATTTCCAAATATTTTATTTGTGACATGATCTTCTATTGCATCAATGGGATCTAGATGTGCATAAACAAGGTGACAATGAACCATTCTTTGTGTCGTACATCTAACATCTGGAAGCTCATTTTTCCCATTAATGTCTTGAATCTCTGGTCAAAGTCCCAAACAAACTCTATAGCTATATGCTTGATTTCTTTAATCTTTGTAATGCACTGCAACTCAGACTTTAGATTTCAAAACTCATCTATTATTTGAAACCAAATCTGGTTGAACGTTTTCTGCACAACTCCTACTAGCACTATAGAAAATTTCATGTACCAGTATAGCGCATGACCTCGCAGAGTCGTGATCATATGTTCTTTATTTATGTTCTCATCTTCAAGGACCCATTTCATATTCCAGATGACTTCACATAGAAACCAATGTTTCTCTGGGTTGTCCAACCCATTTCCATTGAATATTGGCAACTTAATGTTGGTCCCAGCCATTGTATTAGTTGTTGGTACGTTTGAACAAAACTTTTGACTAGCCAGACTCCCTTGTCTGATATTCACAATGTTAGTACTATTTTTATTTACAAATCCACTTGGATATAAGTCTCTAGATCTTACCTCCGGTGATGTGTGTGGTGTTCTAGGTGTGTCGTACCCATGTTCTATATCTGGAGCTTCAGATGATTCTTATGATTATTCTTCTTCTTTGTCACAAGACCCTTCATCTAGGTACTATGCAAGATCATATTCTTCTCCTCTGATCATGATACAAATCCCTCTTCCTTTCGTAGTATTTCTTCTCTTTTTGGACTGAAATCTTCTTCCAATTCTTAAACAACCATCCTCTAGTTTAGATTCACTATCTCGAGGGAACATCTCAACTCAGTTGGTGTCATTTTTCACACCGTTATGCTACAACATACCCACCTTTTTGTGCGAAGTTACCAACTGTCATATTTGTAGGATTCCTTTTTCACATAGAATCATTTTTATCCATGTCTTCAAAGATGAAAAATATCTTCCGCAGGGTCCTTGGAAAAATTTTCGCTCTACCTCACTATATGAGGTTATTGTATCAACAACAAACTCAGTAGCGTATCCCTCAAAAATATTGTCTACCCAAAAAAATACAGCCCTTCACATAGGATTGTTCAGTCTTTTCATTCGTTGAATCAATTGAGGATGCACTTTGTTGGCTCTCCTCCTTTGAATTTTCTTTGTTGGGTTTCCAACTTCGATAACCACTCATGCAACACAATGGGAAACTCGGAAAAGAAAATTTTGCAGATTTCTTTGTAGAGGTATAGGCCTAACCACTCTATTGGTTTCCTCCAAGATCCTTTAATCTCTTCTCTTGCTAACTTTAACATTTTGAAATCCACCCAATATTGGATTTTAGGCTTTGTCGGCTGCCACAACATGTCCTTCACCACAATGATTCAATCCCAACAATGGAACCATTTATTCGCTTTTATGCTCCCTTCGACCCAGGTTCATCCTCTTCTTCTTATCATAACAAGCACAATATATTGGCTGGATAGAGCAAGGCTCGGTTGGCAGCACCTGCAGCACAGATGGAGTCTCACCCAAGATATATTCCTTTGATGGGTAACTTTCAGAACTAGGTTTCCACAGTTGGGTGGGGCATTTCCTTTCCCTTGTCGACATGCCAAGATGCTCTAAAAAGAATGATGGGCATGGTTTCAACACTCTTTCTACATATCCAAGCCGTCACACTATTCCTCCTTATGCAAGTATTATATCACAACCATTGCAGCATAAGTACATTCACACATTCACAATAACAGTGCAATTGACATAAATATACTCTTTATAAGAAAATAATGGGAATTCACTCACAGCAACATATATACATGCATATTAAACAAATTTACCATTCATACATTTGACACAGTAGTTAATGTGGAAACCGATATGGGAAAAAACACAAAGGCTCTCTTCATCTGTCATGAGAAATATATGCACCTTTTGTCTGTGCACTAATCTAAAGACTCGATTCTAGATATTCTTATTTATCTACATAGAATCTTTTGTCCTCTTTCTCTCTCTAATATTCTCTTCTATTCCTTCTCTACTTGACTCTACTAATGATCTCCACACATCTACGCACTTAATTGCAGATATTATTTATCAACCCCTCCTACACTTCTATGAACTCAACTGTGGATACTCAGATCCTTGCACTTAGAAAACTAACAGGAAACAATAACATAGAAGATAACAACATTCCAAAGAGTATATAATGTGTCTAACCCACATACAGCTTGGGTTTCTCGTTTTATAGACTTTTATAGACTCTTTGCAGACTCTTTACCTGTTGCTTTCTTGGTCTACTTCCTATACTTAGCCAATAGGTTGTCTTTCCTATTCTAGTGACACAAGAAAATAGGAACTAATGACCTAAATTACAAATATACCTTCATACATGCATATTCTACTGGCTCTAGCCAACCATGTACCCTCAATCTTCCTGAACAATCACTTTCTGGTTGTTATGCTCTACTATCATTTTCAAGCTGCACGCCTTCTGGTACTACTATTCACACAACAATATACTCTTTATAATCAAATATATAGAAATTTACTCACAAAAACATATATGCATGCATCTTAAACACATTCACCATTCATACATTCGACACAGTAGTTAACGTGGAAACCCATCTAGGAAAAACAGCAAAGGTGCTCTTCATCTGGCATGAGAAATGTATTCAAATTTTGTTTGGAAACTAATTTACAGACTCTATTCTAGATATTCTTATTTATATACACAGACTCTTTCTTCCTCTCATGCTCTATAATCTTATATTTGATTCCCTCTCTACTTGACTATACTAATGATCCACACATAGCCTGGATCGACTCAACCCCTCCTACACTTCTGTGCACTCAACTGTAGATACTCAGATCCATACACTTAGAAAACAAACATACAACAATAACAGAGAATCTAACAACATTCCAAATAGTGTTTAAGGTGTCTAACCCACTGTACATATTGGGTTTCTCCTTTTATAGACTTTTTATAGACTCTTTACAAACTCTTTATATGTCACTTTCTTGGTTGAATTCCTATACTTAGCCAATAAGTTGTATGTCCTATTCTAGTGACACCATATGGTAGGAGCTTATGACCTAACTTACAAAGATACCTTCATATGTGCGGATTCCACCATCTCTAGCTGACCTTGTACCCATGATCTTCCTGAAATGGTTGTTATTCCTACTGTTATTTTCCAGTCGTTATACCATTACACGCCTTATGGTATTGTTATGTCATCACACCTTTCCTTGTCACATTTTTTCCTTTTGTCACTCATCTTCCTTCTTTCGCACATATCAATCTATCTCACATCATCATTTTGTCACAGATTTTGCAGTTTTCTCTTGAACTACTTATTTCCTTAACTCCTTCTTTATATGTTTTTGTCGTGCCTCATCTTCTCTTCCTTCCTTCTATCATTTCCTATGTCGCAGCTCCTTTCTCTTATCCTGCCTTATCTCTTTTCCATACTTCAGAATTATTCTAAGTGAATTTTTCTTTCCTTTCCCTAATCCCAACAAATTTCTCCATTGCTTCAGGGCCTGCACAATGTCCTACAATTCCTTTTTATATGTCGAATAAATTCTAACAGTGTCATTGAAAGTTTCAGAATGAAAAGCGACTAGGTGACCAGACTGAGTGATCACTTCTCCTAAAGCATAGTCTAATGCGTGTGTCTCAATCTCAAAAGGCTAATGAAAATTAGGTAACACAAGTACGGGTGTAGTACAAATATGTTTTTCTAGTTGCTCAAAATATTTTTGTTGTGTCGGTGTCCATTTGAAGACAATTTTTCCATTTCCCTCTGTCAATTGATTCAGGGGACAGGATATGTTACTGAAGCTGAGTATGAACCATCGATAGATTTCACCAAATCAATAAAACTTCTCATTTCATGAATTTTTTGAGGAATGAGCCAATATTTGAGGATCTGTACTTTTTTTCAGTCAACATGAATGCCTGCAGAATGAATTACATACCCCAAATATTTGATGTTGTTCATTGCAAATGAGAATTTTTACATGTTCATATATAGTCGATGCTGTTGGAGAGTGTTGAATACTTGTCAAAGTTTTTTAACATGTTCTTACCATGATTGACTAAGAATCAAGATATCATTGAGATGGACAACGAAACACTTTCCAATGAAAGGTTGTAGAAGGTCATCCATATAATGCATGAAGGCCTCAGGTGCATTAGTTAAGCCAAAATGCATTACCAACCATTCAAACAATCCTTCCTTGGTTTTGAAATTTGTTTTCCATACATTAGTGGATTCGATCAAAATTTAATGATATCTCGACTTGAGTTCGAGCTTAGTAAATAATTTAGCACCTTTAAGACAATCGATGAGTTCGTCTATCCTTGGAAGAGGGTATCTATTATTTACCAAAATAAATTTGAGAGCCCAATAATCGATGCACATGTGCCAATTCTCATATTTATATGGAACAAGGATGACTGGACTTCCATAATTAGGAGAGGATATGGGTCAGATGTGACCTTTGTTGACCAAATCCTGGATTTGTCTGCGGATCTCTTTATTCTCCATAATGGATATTCTGTAAACAAATGCATTAGGTAATGAAGAACTAGGAAAAAGTTCAATGGAGTGTTTTACCTGGACATGTAGAGGTACTTTTTTTGGTTCTTGAAATACATTTTGATATTTGTCAATAATATGGTTGATCTTTTGTTGTTGTCAGAAGCTACATTGGTTGGTGAGTCAACTTGTTTCTGTAGTCTTCCTAGAATGTCGAGGATTTATTATAATCAATTTGAATTTATGAACATGGTTGATAATATTCTTTATTTTTTTGGAATATATCATAGGAACCATTGTTGTAGGTTGTCACTCTGGTATTCCGTGCCATTGATTCTGAATTTTGACAATCACCTTCTGATCCCATGACTGATAACTGTTAGATTTTTATCATTTAAGCAATATGATCTTAGGATATTATCTGAGAGAATAATATGCATAGAAATAAACACAAGAGACAATAGTCACAAAGAATTTTCCTCGGGGAAACCATAAAGGAGAAAACCCCACAAGTTCCTCAGAGATAGAATGATCACCAATGGCAACAGTAAAACTCAAAGATAGAAAATATGATCTCCAACATTTGTTCTCTCTTTCTCACTTGAGAAAGCTTCTCCTCTCTCACTCATGTGCCCCAGCAAGTGAGTGTGTGTGCGATGTGTAGAAATGAGGAGAGCCTCACTTCTATTTATATTCTTTCGTTCACTTGATGTCCACTCTAATAAGTCAGCCTCATTTAACAATTATTTACCAAGGACGACTTCTCTAGGAGAGTTTAATAACCCTAGTGCCCCACAACTGTGGGGAATTTTCCCTCAGATCAACAAGGAGTGTTAACCTTGACTCAATTGTCGGGATTATTGCCCTGACTTACAATGGAGGGTTAATCTCAATGAATTTACATGACTTTTTTACATTATTGAATATCCCAGTCAAAACATCAAAGAATGACATGACTCAATTACATTATAGATACTTCCCGAAATAAACATCAGGGTACAATACATAAGATATACAAGTGAATACATTCTGAAGTTATAGATACATCAACACTCCCTCTTAACTAGGAAGGTATTCTCTCGACCCAATTATCAAAACAAGTCTTCTTCTATGTATCATCTAGATCACCATCAAGTCATCTTCGAATCATCTTCATCGTCATGTCATATTATCAAGTCAGGATCATCACTGGATTTGGATCATCACTAGATCATCAACAAGTCTGGATCATCACTTGATCTGGAGCATCACTGGATCATCATCAAGTCTATATCATCACTTGATCTAGAGCATCATTGGATCATCATCGTTGCTTCCACTATTTCAATCAAATGGTGTTATCTCTTCATTCTTCTCATCACAGGAAGTTCTATAGAGCTAACCCTTTTTCATGTTGGTTGTAGACCTAGCCTCTAGGTAGGTCTTTATCTTCT
The DNA here is from genome assembly GCA_001517045.1 of Pseudotsuga menziesii. Taxonomy (NCBI): domain Eukaryota; kingdom Viridiplantae; phylum Streptophyta; class Pinopsida; order Pinales; family Pinaceae; genus Pseudotsuga; species Pseudotsuga menziesii. Next base: position 341,771 of record LPNX010316138.1, on the reverse strand, counting down.
TTAGCACTTATATCTAACCATGAGATGAACACATCCAAGAACCATGTCAGAATGGCCCGCCCAATAGTTACATCTTTCATTCCCAAAGAATGGCTCTCAGCTCTAGGCTGAGTGTCAGTCCCAAACTAAAACAAATTCCTGGTAACTGACTAGGTTCCTCCATTCTCCCAGAGAATTACTTCTCAACACTAAGCTGATCTTATGTCCCAGACTAAATCAATTTCTTGGTAACTAACCAGGTGCCTCCATTCTCCCAGAGAATGGATTCTGTAGGTATTCATCATCTTTGGCCATACTATGGAATCCTCAGGACTTATTACATGCGTCAACAAAAATTTGAAATAGCATCCTATCATAGACTATAGGATCTCCAAGGGTCTTTTACATGTGACCATCACAAACCTCGAAAGAGAATCCTAGCACAGACTATAGGATCTCCTAGGATCTTTTCTATGTGACTAACACCACAAAACCTCAAAAGAGCATCCTAGCATAGGCTATAGGATCTCCCATGATATTTTCTATGTGCTCAGGAAAAACCTTACAAGAGTTTCTTGCAACCTACAAGAACTCTAAAGAGCATCCCAAAACTTTTACGAGCACATAGATCAACCTATCGGATCTCCAAGGGTAATTACATGCATCTAGTAGAAAAACCTTGAAAGAGCATCCTAGCACAGACTATAGGATCCCCCAGGATTATTTCTATGATACTTGTAGCAAAACCTCGAAAGAGCATCCTAGCACAGACTATAGGATCTCCCGGGATCTTTTCTATGTTACCTACACAACCTGTCCACGACCAACCTGTAGAAAAACCTTGAAAGAGCATCCAAGCCTAGACTATCGGATCTCTCAGGATATTTTACATGCTTATCTGTACAATATATACACAGAGTATCATCTTGATACTCATCATAGCATCATCCTGATCATCATCATAGTAGACACTGAAGCATCGTCATGATGCTCATCAGATAGCACTTACATCTACAACCATGGGAAGGATCCTCCTATCATGCTTAGCATGGCTCCTACAAATGTGTCCCATCACTTATTCCTTAAAGTATACTCTATATGAAGAACACCAAGCCTCTCTCTGAAGTACTCAAAATTCACCATGGCTAGTGGTTTATTCAACACATCTTCGATATACTTGCTCGTTGCAACATATTGGAGGTTCACTTCTCTCTGCACCATATCCCTGGTATAGTGATAGAACATGTCATGGAACATTGGGTACTCAGACAACTTCACACAACTCTGGTTGTCACAGGTATCATCCAACGGGAGATCAAATAACTTATATAGTATCTTCCTGATCCATACTACCTAAAAACTAGACGAACAAGATGTGACGTACTCTGCTTCGACTGTACTCAGTGCTACGCAGGATTTCTTCCTACTAAATCAAGATATTACACCTAATCCCATACTAAAGCAGCACCCCAAGGTGATCTTCCTATCAATGGCACTGCCTGCCCAATATGATTCATGTCACATCCCCGACCCTCCGACCAGTGAAGAGGACATGACCAACACCAATGCATACAGGAAAACATCCCCATGAACATGTGAATGCATTAAAATTGCTGAAGTAGAATGCATTGAAGTAGAACATACACAGATGCAATTGTCTATCATACACAGCGGAAACAATCATACGTTCATACAGGAATTCAACATGCTGAAATTAAAAGCTTAAACATAATACTTATCAAGACACATAATCCATCATACAAAGATACACAGTTACTCAACATTCAGTGGAAGCAACACACACATTCCAGCATTTAACATGTTCATCATAATTCATGGAACAATAGATGTAATTGTAGAGATGAAATAGTCAACAGTACTTATATTTTAATGAAGAACTCACCCCGCAACCAGCTACATCCCTGCAACGTTCCACCCAACCATAGGCCAGCATGCTCATCAATCTCTCGGCATCACTGCCACCCCCGAGCTGGGCATGATTCCTCAAGGGATAAGGGTCAATGTAGGCTTACACATAGCCAAGGTTCACAAAGCAGCAAACCAACACAGTTGGGATTCACCAGGTCATTAAGGAGCTAGGAAAGGATAATTCTAAGCTGGTGGCCACAACCCCAAACTTCTCAAGCATACCCAACCTCCACATTCCATTCACAAGAGTCCGAAGACCAACTACTACATACCGCAGCAACACAATCCCTTCACCGCCCTATGAAGAAGGCAAGATGACTGGTTGATGATCCCAACCAAACGGTGAACACAGCACAAGCTGCAAGACAAATCAGAGTTGTTCTTGGCCCTAGCATGGAAAAAACAACTCAACAGCAACCCAAACTAGGGTACTTTAGCAACCCAACCTCATAATGAGAGCTATGGCAACGTCACACAGTCCACAAAACAGAGACATCATTGATGGCAAAAAATGGCTCACTAGGAATCCATAGCGGCCAAAACGTAATTGGGCACCATAGCCAAAAAAACGCAGGGAAGACAACAGTCCCAAAACATAATCAGTGAGCACGGCTCACAACACAGGAAAATGACTCCAATGGTCTGTGCATGAGGGAAACTTGCACCAAACCACAAAACACAGAGGAAAACATATGCATGGGCCACAACTCACCGCAAAATACAGAGGAACGCATATCCACAGGCCACAACTTAGTAAGGAAACTTACACACAGTCCCTGAGCATAAAAATGGCTTCTGCACCCAAAAAACCTGAGTGACAACCACAATTTCACCCGCTCCTTGTGTGAATAAAACCAATGCAGAATTCTTGTGCATGAGGAGAAAGAACGCGGCCAACAAAGTGTGGGAAACAACTCTCCATCCACAACAAAAGAGGTCCCACAACGATTCTTCACAGTCCGACAATGGTGGAGACCAAAAATGCTGACTCCATGCTTGAGGAGAACAGACCACGGCTCTGCGTGAGGATGAACAGACCACAACAATGGAGGAATGGAGGAGAATGGAGTCGTGGAGAGAGTGGAAAGAATGGGGAGAATGCAAGGTCGCCCCTCTGCCGCAACGACATGATGAGGAAGAATCTGCTGGTGGAGTGGGCACGTGGGCAAGGACTGACAGTCCTGCCACAGCCGCCACTACTCAGCAATAACTACGTCAACCACTCAGCAAGACATTAAAGAGGTTGGATGAGACAAGGGAAGATGACACAAGGATTTCCCCCCCCAAGACCAAGTTTGGACATCCCCCACACCCTTATCCTTTGGAATCATGCCCTTTTCATTTTAACATTTCACTGTCGTAGCTGGTTGTGGGTTTATTTTGATTGATGTGCGTGTTTACATGATGCTGAATTATAATGTGCTGAATAGCATGATATACCATCGGCAACTATCCCCATTTCCGAAACATACACAATCGAATCGATGGTGGGGATTTTTCCTTTAGCTCCTCACCATGATTAATTACATTATATACATCATGCAAACGGGGTCAAAACCAGGGTGTTACATTCCCCTCCCCCTTGTAATAACACTGTCCTCGGTGTTCCAATACATAGGGATACATATACAATTGCACATCAAAATTTCAAAAAAAATTTACAGATCTGTCCCACATTTAGTTATTCACTTTGAACGTTCAGGACCAAGCCCCTCAGCTTCTACGAACTTCTCCCGCTGGTTCTCAGCTTTCAGCTTATCCCGAAGCCTAGGATCTTTGCAACTGTTTCCCTCATCATGTTCCCTCATTGGGAAGTCCCAACGTAAATGATGTCCTCCACATTCCCAGCATTTCACTGGCTACTTAATCTTTACCTGCTCAATTTCCTTTCAGTCTTCATGCCTGGACCGTTTCCCAATGGGTCGCTTGGATGAATGTCCCATCGCTGATCCACCTTCCTTTCTTTTGCTGATTGCTCCTAGAAGGCTTTTCACCTCCATTTGCAAACCAATAGAGTCTTGCAAAATCTGGTGGTTCATTTCATTCTGCCTTTTCTGTATCTTGAGCATCTCCCCAATATTTTCTTGGGTCTTAGTAATCATTTGGAGGAGACTTCCAGCCAATTCCAACAACTTTTGATCTGCTACCATGATCAATGTGCATCACCGGGTTTCACTTTTCTCACCTATGAAATGCACCATTGAAATTCTGTCAGACCAAGCATTATATAAACATTAAAATCAGTTAGTTAATTACCCAATCTGCATGACAATCCAAGCCTCATCAAGGAGACTTTCATATTTTTCATGCCTTCCCAATAGGCACATGAGCTCATTCATGTCCATTCTTGGGCAGGGAATTAACTATTCCAGCATTCACAATTACTTTAAGCCAATACACACATTCCATTTCTAGTCATAAATGCATTCAACAATCTTTTGTTTTTCACAATGCATAAATATATATAGATATAGATATAATTAAAAATGGCAAGAGAGAGCAGGAAGAGTGTTTCCCCTCTTTGTTTTGTTCCGTCCTGGAACCCACACCACCGCTGTGGCTTTTCAGCTCTCAGCCTCTTTCACTTCACCGTGAATGCTGGACCAATCTCTCTTGGTTAGGACACTTAGTGTCTCTGGTCCATTTCAGACCTCTAAACCATGGAGTCTCTCCACATGGTTTGTCTTGGCTGCTAGGACCTCCACAGTCTTACTAGCACCTTTTTCATTACCACTCATTCCGAGCTCTCCAGAACAGTCACATGTCCACATGCACCTTTAGGATTCTCTCATAGTCCTCGCTTCCAGTGATACCTATATCCAAACATTGAATAGATTCACATGTTTAGTTTATTCTCATTAGTTTTATCTCTAAAACAAGAGCTTAAAACATCATAACCAAATCATATACACATGTATATTCATAAGCAAAATAATCCAATACTTATCTGTATTGTGCGTTTCCTCGTTCGTCCATAGGATCCTGCTTCGCTTTGCAAGCCTTGGGTGTCACGTCCCCATCCCTCAACCGGCTAAGAGGACGCGACGAACATCAATATAGCAACCGAGCAAGCAACCCCATGAAGAATAAACAGAAATAAAATGCTGAAATGGGGATCCTAAACAGGCATCATAATAGGAATGCCAAACATACAAGAATGCACAGATGCATAATCCTCTAATTACACAGCGGAAACAAACATACATTCCAGCCTTAATCATGTTCATTATAATTCATTTGTCATCAACATAATTGCAGAGATAGAGAGCAGCGCTTATCTGTGGATGAAGAATCCCGCAACCAGCTACGTCGCTACAACGTTCCACCCAACCGTAGGCCAGCATGCTCATCAATCTCTCAGCACACTGCCACCCCCGAGCTGGGCATGATTCCTCCAAGGATAAGTGTCATTTGCACGCTAGCACATAGCCAAGGGGACACAAACAGCAACCAAGCACAGCTGGGTTTAACAAGCCTTCACAGATTGGCCAAGCCAGCACATCCCAAGGGGACAACCACTGCATACCAGCAGTAAAACAATCCCTTCATAGCCCTATGATGAAGCAAACAACCGGGAATGATCCCCAAATGAAAAGTGAGACACAGCTCTAGCCTACAAGGCAACTCAGAGTTGGTTTTGGCTCTAATGTGGCCAAAACAACTCAACTGCAACCCAAACCAGGTTACCTCAGCAGCCACAAACACACAATGAAATGATAACAGCATTCCACGGTTCCAAACAGGGGAAGAACTCAGCCAACAGTCCACTGTGGACAATAAACAGCATTCCCAGCATAGCCACAGAAATTCAAACACAGACCATAGTAGAAAACGGCTCACTACAAGTACCCAGTTGCCCAAAATGCAATTGGACACCACATCCAACAAAACACAGGGGGAACAACAGTCCCAAAACAAAGACGGTGATCACGGCTCACAACATGGGAAAAACGCCCCAACAATTCTATGCATGAGTGCAACTTGCACCAAACCACAACACACAGAAGACAACAATGCACAGCCGCAATTCAGTAAGGGAACTCACACATAGTCCCTGAGCACGAGAAGGCTCTTACACCCGAAAATCCCAAGCGACAACCACGATTTCCCCTTGCTCCCTGCGTGAGCAAAACCAACGCAGAGACTCTGCACGTGAGGAGAAAACAGCTTTGTCTTGCACATAAATCCACAGATCAACGGGAAGAACAAACAGACCACCGACCCCTACGTGAGGATGTGCAACCTCCTGCACATGAAGAGAAACAACCAAGACTCAGAGCATGAGGAATAACTAACTAGGCGTGAGAGCAACCGACCATGGGGAGAATGAAGACCAACATGAGAGAAACGAAGGTTCTCCACTGGGCATGCGTACTGTCCAGACTGACAGCAGCCTGCCAAAACCCACGTTTCCTCATGCAATAACTGCCCCCAACTAACAAAATCAAGACATTGAAGAGGTTGGGCGAGACAAGGAAAATCAAACAAGGAAAAGGTGGCAAACACCCAAGGTGGTAACATATGGGTTTTTCCCATAACCAAGGTTTGACAATCCCCCACCCCTTATCCTTTGGAACCATGCCCTTTTCATTTTAACGTTGCACTGCTGTAGCTGGTTGTGGTTTCAATTTTATTTGATGTGCGTATTTACATGATGCCACATTACAATGTGCCAAACAGCACGATATACCATCAGCAACTATACCTATTGCCGAAACATACACACACAAATCGATGATGGGGCTTTTTCCTTGATCTCCTCACCATGATTAATTACATTATACACATCATGAAAATGGGGTCAAAATCGGGACATTACATTCCCCTCCCCCTTGGAGTAACACCGTCCTCAGTGTTCCATTACATATATACAATACATATACAATTGCACATCAAAATTTCAAAATTGCAGATCTATCCCATGTTCAATCATCTACTTTGAATGCTCACAACCAAGCCGCTCAGCTTCCATGGACTTGTCCTGCTGGTTCTCAGCTTCCAGTTGATCACGAAGTCTAGGAACTTTTCGGCTATCGCCTTCATCATGTTCCCTCATTGGACAGTCCCGGCATAAATTATGTCCTCCGCATCTCCAGCATCTCACTGGCTGCTTCATCTTTACCTGCTCAATTTCCTTTGAGTCTTCATGCCTAGACCATTTCTTATCGGGTCGCTTGGACAATTGCCCCATTGCTGATCTACCTTCCTTTCCTTTGCCGATTGCTCTTAGAAGGCTTTTCACCTCCCTTTGCAAACCAATAGAGTCTTCCAAATCTGGTGGTTCATTTCACTCTGCCTTCTCTGTATTTTGAGCATCTCTCCAAGATTCTCTTGGGTCTTGGAAATCATTTGAAGGAGACTTCCAGCCAAGTCCAACAACTTTTGATCTGCTGCCATAATCAACGCGCACCACCTGGTTTCACTTTTCTCACCTGTGGAATGCACCATTGAAATTCTATCAGACCAAGCATAATATTAAAATCAGTTAGTTAATTACCCAATTGGCATGACAGTCCAAGTCTCCTTAGTGAGGCTTTCATATTTTTCATGCCTTCCCCCAACAGGCACATGAGCTCATTCATGTCCATTCCTGGGCAGGGAATTAACTATTCCAGCATTCACAATTTACTTTAAGCAAATACACACATTTCATTCTCAATCATACATGCATTTAACAATTCTTGTTTTCATAATGCATAAACATATATATATATATATATAATCAAAAGGCAAGAGAGAGCAGTAAGAGTTTATCTCCTCTTTGTTTTGTTCCATCCTGGAACCCACACCATTGCAGTGGCTTTTCATGTTCTCAGCTTCTTTCACTTCACCATGAATGCTGTACCAATCCTTCTTGGTCATGACACTTAGTGTCTTTGGTCTATTCCAGACCTCTAAACCATGGAGTCTCTCCACATGGTTTGTCTCGGCTGCTAGGACTTCCCCGTCCTACTAGCACCTTTTCATTACCACTCATCCCGAGCTTTCCAGGACAGTCACATGTCCACATGCACCTCTAGGATGCTCTCATAGTCTTCGCTTCCAACGATACCTATATCCAAACATTGAATAAATTCACATGTTTAGTTTATTCTCATTAGTTTTCATCTCTAGAACAAGAGCTTAAAACGTCATATCCAAATCATATACACATGTATATTCATAAGCAAAATAATCCAATACTTATCTGTATTGTACGTTTCCTCGTTCGTCTACAGGATCCTGCTTCGCTTTGCAAGCCTTGGGATCGCCTATGGACTTAGATGTTAGGTCAGCATGCAGGCTTCTCCTCAACATCAATCAATTAATGTCCAGCCAGTACATTCTCATGTCAACTGGACTTGGAACTTATCCTGACCATTTCCAGCTATAGGATCTACTATGGATCCTTAGGCACATCACAACCCATCATATACTTATCTCAACAATGACACATACACTTATACCAACCATACACTTATATCGACCATAACCCTTACCCCGCAAACCCTCACAACAACCATTTACCATTTTACCTTTACCTTTAGCCTGTCAACACAAGCAACACAAGAAATACAAGCAAACTCATCAGCATCATTGCTCTAAAACTGTAATCACATTTCATATCATTCACTATAAAATATTGAGACACCGGGAGTGCGTCCACTCCCCAGAGTGTAATCAATATTGAAAACCCTTTCATGACTCGACATCGAAAAAGTGTGCACTCTCTTCCGGTGTGTGCCATGTAGGCCCTATCCATACTCAAGCAATCGGTCATCATGGAAATAAATCAAAACATGTTCTGCATATGGAATTTAATAATTAAACATGCATAATCATAGCAAGGGTTACAGAACACTTATCCATTTTTCGTCGCAGTATGCCTTTATATCTATTAGGCACTGTCAAGGGGTTGGGAAAGGCTGAATGCTAAGCTGGTGAGCTCACTGCAGAGCTAGGAACACCTACACCAGAACTAGCCTGACTTCTAAGACACCCACACACACCCAGCACAAGGAATCAGTCCCTTCTCTGCTACTCAATCCCTCAAGCCCTGCATTCCCTTCCAATGCTATCTCGAGGTTGTGGAGAAGAAAGTCAGCCCTCTAGCTCTGTCTGTGTGGCTTCCAATCACCAAGTTTAAGCAAACAAAGCCCCCATCCCTGCTTCCTTTTTATGTTTCATATTCACACATGTCTCACCGACATAGCCCATACCATCTCACTCATGTCATTACCAAACATGCAGTGCAGATGAGACATTTCAAAATGTCCAATGGCGTTTCACCCGAAACCCGTTTTGCAAGATAAGGGAAAACCTTCCCATGAAGTTTGGCTTCTTGCAGGTCATCACACATGATCTTCCTGCAATGTGTACCCCTAACACATTCATCAAATAGCCAAACAGTCAATCATTATCTGATACTACATTCCAAATTGATCGTTCCATAACCAAGCAATGACATTAGCAATCATATTCAATAAGAATTTGCAATTCTATCTACTACAGAAATTGACTTGCTCAATTGTGGGTCTCTTGTAAGCAGCATTACTATGCCCATTATACTTTTATGCTTACTATCATAACATGAATACCCACTTACCATGTGTCCCTCCTGACACAATCTCATACAAGCCAACAATGATTAGTATTCATTAGTACCTCTTAAATTCGAAATTCACAACTCAAATTTAACAACCCATTATGAATATCAACCACTTTCACAGCCCTGAGATTTCTTCTCATAAATGGTAGATTCTGGCATTGGTCAGGATCTTACCTCTCAATGCCATTCTCGGAATAATCTACCTGAAACATGAATTCCAATCAACCAAACACAATCTTATGCAAGCCAACAATGGCTAGTGGTTGTCAGCAATTCCTTAAATCCGAAATTCTCAATTCGAATTTTAACAACCTATTATGCCTATCATATGGTAGATTCTAGCATTGCTCAGGATCTTACATCTCAATGCCATGTTTAAAATAATCTACCTGAAACATAAGCTTGAAACATCCAAACACAAGCTTATGCAAGCCAATAGTGACTAGTGGTTGTCAGCAATATTTGAAATTCACAATTCAAATTTTAACAAGCTCTTTCACATGGTAGATCCTGGCATTGGTCAGGGTCTTACCTCTCAATGCCATGCTCAAAATAATCTACCTGAAACATGAGCTTCCATCAACCAAACACTTGGTTAGTATGGATGCATATACTATCTCATTGCTACAACCATCATTGAAGCATTTTTCAGAATTTATAAAATTCAAATACTTCAAAGGTTAGTCACATCAATATATACCAAAGCTCATTTACGTCATGCAATCATTATCATGCTAATATTGCAAGGCATAGTCACATCATTCATGCAATTTAAATGAAGTGGTTAGATACTCCTTACTTCACAAGCATATCATTCATACCACCCTGCTCTTCAATAGAGCATTTCTGGCAGCCAGTTGATCATGACTATCCTGCATTCATAACAGCCTTCGAAACAGTTCCAGAATTATCATTAATTCATCATTTCAGCCATTAGTTCTCCATAATATCACATGCATTCATCTCAATGCATTCATGCCATACATCACAACATTGCACCTACACTTATGTAATCAGTCATTCACACCCTTCATATGCATACATTCAAGGCATAACAACAAGATTCATAAAATCTTCTTAATGTATGTCCATTCAACGCTACCTTGCATTGATTCAAGAACACTATGCATTCAACCATATCATGGCCTAACCATGACTACCTCATATAGGATGCATTACTATAATCAATATCATTAACATGTATAGGCATGACACCTTTCTACATTCCAATATTCACATGGTATGAGGTCTCTTACCTGGACCAATCCATGGAATTTGTCATAAGCAAACTCTTACCTGCATGGGTCTTACTTACACCCTTGACATGACCACTTTGGTTGGTCCTTGGCAGGAGATTGCAGCATCTGCTCGCCAACTTTTGTCATGGACTTGTTGCCTTAACCCTTTCTTCATAGGGTTGCTGGTCACATCTGTCAGCATCCGCAACATATTCATCCAGGTCCATGTCATCATTGGTTTTTCCACTAATGCCAACATCAAAACAATGATTATCATTAGTGGTTCATACATAACATATCCTCATGCATTTCAAGCATAAACTTAGGAATGTAGTTATAATCAGCACGATAGGGTCTAATGAAAACTTCCCTTTCAAATCCCTCATCTTCTCATGGAATCCCTTTTCCACACAGCAGCTGGTTGACTTCATAGTCCTTGCTGCCCCTGGGCATGCAACTGTCCAGATTTGTCCATTTGATAACAACGGCCATCATTAGCACTTTGCTGCTTCATGCTCAGATTCTGGTCACTTATCCTTTCTATTCACTGGATAAGCTTTCCAACACCTGTCCACATGCATCATTCCGATCTCGGATGTGAAAACCACACCACTTCCAAGAATGAATATTTTTACCAAATCTTGGCATTTTCATTACACCATTGCAAAGTAGAATTTTCACATTCTTCCAATGATCTTAGAGCCATTTTAGCAGCTGCATTTTCAGCATCCCTTTTGTCCTTTGTGAAATCCCTCTTATTCGAACTCTTGCCCAAAACACGGGATTTTCCTTCTCACAAGAATGACTGTCTCAAGGGATGACGGGGGTCAAGGGGGCTTGCCCCCTTGTGGCTTCCCTGTGCCACTGCAGGGCGGGTCGAGGGCAGCACCCTCGTTTTTTTTTTTTGTAAAACTATGATTTTTCGCACAATTTGGCGCATTAGATCGCTGCCATTTTTCTCCTTTTTAGCCCTGAAATTCACTAAAAACAGCCGTAGAATCGGCTCCCGGGAGCTCCAAACCTTCCGCAACGTCGGCTCCTTGGAAGCTCCAACCTTCCACAACGTCGGCTCCTTGGAAGCTCCAAACCTTCTGACATCTGCTCTTTTCTTGGAGAAATATCGACGTCGGGCGTCGGCTGACTTATGACATCGGAAGCCTGAATGATTTTGCTTCCGCAACGGCGGCTGACGGGCCACTTCACGAAACCTTCCACAATGGTGGACATGAACTTCACGAAACCTTCCATAACGGTGGACAGGAACTTCACGAAACCTTCCACAACGGCAGACAGGAACTTCATCCCCTCTTCCGACCGGCGCACTTTCTCTTGCGGCGTCGGCAATCTTTTTGATCGGCCGGCAAATGCCTTCAGCTTCTGCAACGGCAGATGGGAGGACTTCTAACTCTTCCACAATGGCAGAAGCTTTACTTCTCCAACCCTTCCGTAACGGCGGAAGCTCGGACCATTTCTTCTTCCGGCGGGCACTTAGACAATTTTCGCGGCTTTCCCCAAATGATTCCGGCATCGGAGGTCGGATGAATTTCATGTCGGACGTGGAATCACTTCGCCGTCCGCAACAGCAGATGGAAAACTTCACCATTTCGTCCACAACGACGAACGTCCACTTCGCCAGCTCTTCCGATTTGGCACTTAGAACCACTTGTCAGTCGGATGTCGGTGGACTCTCGTAACGTCGGACGTCAGACCACTCTCCCTTCCGATTTCTCCAACACTTAGCCAAATTTTAAATCTTTCTGCGGCGTCGGCAATCGGACGGATTTCGAGTCGGATGCGGAATCGCTTCGCCGTCTGCAACGACAGATGGGAGACTTCACCAATCCTTCTGCAACAACAGAAGTTAACTTTTCCAGTCCTTCCACAACGTAGGAATTCCACTTCCTCCAATGATCCGATCGCTCAACACTTCGACCATTTTTTCTGAGTTCGTCTGCTCACTGTTGTTCTGCTGGACATAGAGGGTAATTCTGCCCTCTATCAGCGGCTCTTTCTTGGCCCATAGAGGCCCACTGCTGCAACCCAGAGCTCTGATACCATACTGTCACGTCCCCATCCCTCAACCGGCTAAGAGGACGCGACGAACATCAATACAGCAACCGGGAAAGCAACCCCATGAAGAATAAACAGAAATCAAATGCTGAAATGGGGAGCTTAAACAGCATCATAAAAGGAATGCCAAACATACAAGAATGCACAGATGCATAATCCTCTAATTACATAGTGGAAACAAACATACATTCCATCCTTAATCATGTTCATTATAATTCATTTGTCATCAACATAATTGCAGAGATAGAGAGCAGTGCTTATCTATGGATGAAGAATCCCACAACTAGCTATGTCACTGCAACGTTCCACCCAACCATAGGCCAGCGTGCTCATCAATCTCTCAGCACACTGCCACCCCCGAGCTGGGCATGATTCCTCCAAGGATAAGGGTCATTTGCAGGCTAGCACATAGCCAAGGGGACACAAACAACAACCAAGCACAGCTGGGTTTAACAGGCCTTCACAGATTGGCCAAGCCAGCACATCCCAAGGGGACAACCACTGCATACCAGCAGCAAAATAATCCCTTCACAGCCCTGTGACGAAGCAAACAACCGGGAATGATACCCAAACAAAAAGTGAGACACAGCTCTAGCCTACAAGGCAACTCAGAGTTGGTTTTGGCCCTAACGTGGCCAAAACAACTCAGCTGCAACCCAAACCAAGTTACCTCAGCAGCCACAAACACACAATGAAATGATAATAGCATTCCATGGTTCCAAACAGGGGAAGAACTCAGCCAACAGTCCACTGTGGACAATAAACAGCATTCCCAGCATAGCCACAGAAATTCAAACGCAGACCACAGTAGAAAACGGCTCACTACAAGTACCCAGTTGCCCAAAATGCAATTGGACACCACATCCAACAAAACACAGGGGGAACAATAGTCCCAAAACAAAGACGGTGAGCACGGCTCACAACATGGGAAAAACACCCCAACAATTCTGTGCATGAGTGCAACTTGCACCAAACCGCAACACACAGAAGACAATAATGCACAGCCGCAATTCAGTAAGGGAACTCACAGACAGTCCCTGAGCACGAGAAGGATCTTTCACCCGAAAATCCCAAGCGACAACCATGATTTACCCTTTCTCCCTGCGTGAGCAAAACCAATGCAGAGACTCTGCACGTGAGGAGAAAAAAGATTTGTCTTGCACACGAATCCACAGATCAACGGGAAGAACAAACAGACCACCGACCCCTATGTGAGGATGTGCAACCTCCTGCGCATGAAGAGAAAAAACCACGACTCAGTGCGTGAGGAAGAACTAACCAGGCGTGAGAGCAACCGACCATGGGGAGAATGAAGACCAGAGTGAGAGAAACGAATGTTCTCCACTGGGCATGCATACTGTCCAGACTGACAGCAGCCTGCCAAAACCCACATTTTCCCATGCCCATGTTTCCTCACGCAATAACTGCCCCGAACTAACAAAATCAAGACATTGAAGAGGTTGGGCGAGACAAGGAAAATCAAACAAGGAAAAGGTGGCAAACATGCAAGGTGGTAACATATGGGTTTTTCCCATAACCAAGGTTTGACAATCCCCCACCCCTTATCCTTTGGAACCATGCCCTTTTCATTTTAACGTTGCACTGCCGTAGCTGGTTGTAGTTTCAGTTTTATTTGATGTGCGTATTTACATGATGCCACATTACAATGTGCCAAACAACACGATATACCATTGGCAACTATACCTATTGCCGAAACATACACACACAAATCAATGATGGGGCTTTTGCCTTGAGCTCCTCACCATGATTAATTACATTATACACATCATGCAAACGGGGTCAAAACTGGGACATTACATTGGGATCTCCTATGGACTTGGATGTTAGGTCAGCACGTAGGCCACTCCACAACATCAAATAATTAATGTCCCTCCAGTACATCCTCATGTCAACTGGGCTTGGAACTTTACCATGACCATTTCCAGGTCTAGGATCTACTATGGATCCTTAGGCATATAACAGCCCAACATACACTTATACCAACATACACTTATATCAACAATACCCCTTACTCCGCAACCCCTCACAACAACCATTTACCTTTTACGTTTTACCTTTAGGGTACAACACCCCACTGCATCTATTTAGCCTGTCAGCACAAGCAATATAAGCAAACTCATCAGCGTTATTACTCTAAAATTGTAACCATATTTCATATTATTGACTATCAAGTATTGAGACACCAAGAGTGCGTCCACTCCCTAGGGTGTAATCCATATTGAAAACCCCTTTCATGACTCGACATCAGGAAAGCGTGCACCCCTTTTCGATGTTAGCCATGTAGGCCCTATTCATACTCAAGCAATCGGTCATAATGGATATTAAATCAAAACATGTTCTACATATGGAATTTTAATAATTTGACATGCATATTCTCAGCAAGGGTCATAGAACACTTATCCATTTGTCGACGCAGTATGCCTTTGTTAAGGAGGAATGGGGGGCTCCTTCTCTGAGTTAACAATCCCTCGGTTTTCCATCCCAACTCCCTTTCACATTTCATGTTCACACATGTCTTACCGACATAATTTATACCATCTCACTCATGTTGCTACCAAACATGTAGTGCAGATGAGACATTTCCAAAATGTCCAATGGCGTTTCACCCGAAACCCATTTCCAAGGGAAAACCTTCCCATGAAGTTTGGCTCTTGCAGGCCATCACACATGATCTTCCTGAAACGTGCACCCCTGGCACATTCATCAAATAGCCAAACAGTCAATCATTATCTGATAATACAATCCAAATTGATTGTTCCATAACCAAGCAATGACATTAGTAATCAAATTCAATAGGAGATTGCAATTTTGTCTACTACAGAAATTAGTTTGCTTCTAACATAATACGGATACCCACTTACAATGTGTCCTCCTGACACAATCTTATGCAAACCAATAGTGATTAGTAGTTGTCAACAATTTCTTAAATACGAAATTCAAAATTCAAATTTAACAACCCATTATGCGTACCAACTAGCTTTACAGCCATAAGACTCTTTTCATAAGGCTTGGCTCTTTCACATGGTAGATTCTGGCATTGGTTAGGGTCTTACCTCTCACTGCCATGCTCGAAATAATCTACCTGAAACCTGAGCTTCAATCATCCAACACAATCTTATGCAAGCCAATAGTGACTAGTAGTTGTCAACAATTTCTTAAATCCGAAATTCACAATTCAAATTTAACAACCTATTATGCATACCAACTATTTTTACAACCATGAGACTCTTCTCATAAGGTTTGGCTCTTTCACATGGTATATTCTGGCATTGGTCAAGGTCTTACCTCTCACTGCCATGCTATAAATAATCTACCTGAAACCTGAGCTTCAATCAACCAAACACTTGGTAAGTCTGGATGCATATAAACTTCTCATTGCTACAACCATCACTGAAGCATTTTCAGAATTTATAAAATTCAAATACTTCCAGTTGTTAATCACATCAATATTACCAAAACTCATTTACTTCATGCAATCATTATCATACTAACATTTGCAAGGCATAGTCACATCATTCATGCAATTAAATGAAATGTTTAGATACTCCTTACTTCACAAGCGTATCATTTGTACCGCCTTGCTCTTCCATAGAGCATTTCTGGCAGTCAATTGATCATGACTATCCTACATTCATAACAACCTTTGAAATGGTTCCTGAATTGTCATCCATTCATCATTTCAGCCATTAGTTATTCATAATATCACCTGCACTTATCTCAATGCATTCATGCAATACATCACAACATTTGCACCTATACTTATGCAATCAGCCACTCACACCCTTCATATGCATCCATCCAATGCATAACTACAAGATTCATAAAATATTTTCAATGCATATCCATTCAATGTTACCTTGCATTGATTCAGGAATACTATGCATTCAACACACCATGCATGGCCTAACCATGACTACCTCATATAGGATGCATTACTATAATCAAGATCATCAGTACTTACTTTCCTTGGGCTACTAAGATCAATCAATATATACAGGCATGACACCTTCAAATATCCACATGGTATGAGGTCTCTTACCTTTAACATTCCATGGAATTGTCATAATCAACTCTTACCTTCATGGGTCGTACTTACACCCTTGACATTACTAAGTTGGTTGGTATCTTGCAGGAGATTACAGACTTTGCTCACCATCTTTTGATTATGGACTGGTTGCCTTATCCCTTTCTTCATAGGGTTGCTAGTCACATTCATCGGCATCAGCAACATACTCAACCATGTCCAGGTTGTCGTTGGTTTTTCAACTAATTCCAACACCAATGCAATAGTTATCATTAGTGGCTCATTATAATCTTCAATATTCTTACCAACATGTAATATCCTATGCATGCAATACATATCCTCATACATTTCAAGTATAAAACTTAGGAAATGTAGTTATAATCAGCAAGATAGGTTTGAGGGAAACTTCCCTTTTCAAGTCCCACATCCTCGCATGGAACTCCTCTTCCACACAACAGCTGGTTAGCCTTCATAGTCCTTGCTACCTCTGGGCATGCAACTTTCCATATTTTTCCATTTGATAGCAGCGCTCGTCATTAGCACTTTGCTACTTCAGGCTCAGATTCTGGTGACTTTCCCTTGTTCCCTACTGGATAAGCTTTCCAACGTCTATCCAGATGCTTCATTCCGACCTTGGGTGTGAAAACCACACCACTTATAGAAATGAATATTTTCACCAAATATCGGCATTTTACACACAACTACGTTTTGGACTGGGTGTCAACTTCAGCCACCTGTAAACCCCACTGAAAAACTGCTGAAAAATCCTACTGGAAAACAATCGAAATCTGGTGGAAAATCCCACTTGAAAATCTCAAAATTTTCCTCTGCAGAATCAGCTCTCATTTCGACTATCAGTCCGACGTTTCGACGGTCAAAACAACTAATTTCCTCCACTGCTCATTGGCTGTCGGATCCACTAAGCACTACGCATCGGCGATCCGATCTTCTATTTTTTTACGATTTATTGGATCCGTAGTCATCTAGTCAGCCGCAACGGCGGATGTTCAATCCACTTACTTCATCGCGACGTCGCTCATCGGCTGTCCAATCAACTAATTTTTTCCAACGGTTCGGGCCGATCCTCCTTTGGCTTCCCGCATATCGGTGGATCGATCCTCTAATTTTCTCTGACGTGTCGGTGGCCCGATCCTCTAAAGTTTTCCGATGACTTCCATACTTAGACGAATTTTCAACTTTTTCAAAATTTTCCTCTTTCTACTTTCTTCCACTAACGGCATCTAAAGTCCTTTCCGCTAACTGAGCCGATGTATCGGCTGCTCAAACAGCTAACTTTCACCGCTTGATCTTCTTTTCGTCGGAGAAATAGTTCCTTCCGCAGCCACAACGGCAGAACATGATCCTTAATTTTCTTCCGATCGGTGAACTGATTTTGACCAGCATCGAAAGTCCTTTCTCATTGGCAGGCTAGTGCTTTTGGCATCTACAACAGCAGAACATCAAACCACTATCTTCTTCCGATAGCCGACGATTTCTATACTTAGAGAAAATTTTCAAACTTCTTCATGGTGTCGGTGGTCGGAGGCCTTACCCATTGGACGTGTAGTTGTTTAGCCATCCGCAACGGCGGACGCTTGAACAACTTCCTGTTTCCGATGGATGTCGAACACTTGGAATTTTTTTTTTTTTTTTTTTTTGAAATTTTCCCTCCAACTGTTCACCGTCAGGCATGCTTCTGCTAGCTCTTCCGCTACATCGGAAGTCTGTTCCACTAAATGTTCCGACTGCTCCAACACTTAGACAATTTTTTTTTCAAAAATTCTTTTCCACCTGCCCCTCATCGGATGGCGTTCCAAGCACACCTTCCGGCGTATCGGAGGAGCTCCCCACTTAGTTCTCTGATGACCCTATGAGCTCGGTACTTAGAGAAATTTTTCAACAAAATTTTCTATCATAATTACTAATCTATGCTGGGCAGAAGGAAATTCTGCCTCTGTCACTGTATCCTGGTGGTCTATCTAGGCCCATGCTGCAACATGAGCTCTGATACCAATCTGTCACGTCCCCGACCCTCCGACCGACGAAGAGGATGTGACCAACACCAATGCATACGGGAAAACAGCCCCATAAACATGTGAATGCATTAAAATTCCTGAAGCAGAATGCATTGAAGTAGAACATACACAGATGCAATTGTCTATCATACACAGTGGAAACAATCATACATTCATACAGGCATTCAACATGCTGAAATTAAAAGCTTAAACATAATACTTATCAAGACACATAATCCATCATACAAAGATACATAGTTACTCAACATTTAGCGAAAGCAACACACACATTCCAGCATTTAACATGTTCATCATAATTCATGGAACAATAGATGTAATTGCAGAGATGAAATAGTCAACAGTACTTATCTTTTAATGAAGAACTCACCCTGCAACTAGCTATGTCCTTGCAACATTCCACTCAACCATAGGCCAGCGTGCTCATCAATCTCTCAGCATCACTACCACCCCCGAGCTGCGCATGATTCCTCAAGGGATAAGGGTCAATGCAGGCTTACACATAGCCAAGGTTCACAAAGCACCAAACCAACACAGTTGGGATTCACCAGGTCATCAAGGAGCTAGGAAAGGATAATGCTAAGCTGGTGGCCACAACCCCAGCCTTCTCAAGCATACCCAGCCTCCACATTCCACTCACAATAGTCCAAAGACCAACTACTGCATACCGCAGCAACACAATCCCTTCACCGCCTTGTGAAGAAGGCAAGACGACTGGTTGACGATCCCAACCAAACGGTGAACGCAGATCAAGCCACAAGACAACTCAGAGTTGTTCTTGGCCCTAGCATGGCCAAAACAACTCAAAAGCAACCCAAACCATGGTACTTCAGCCACCCAACCTCATAATGAGAGTTATGGCAACGTCACACAGTCCACAAAATAGAGACATCGTTGATGGCAGAAAATGGCTCACTAGGAATCCATAGCAGCCAAAACGTAATTGGGCACCACAGCCAACAAAATGTGGGGAAGACAACAGTCCCAAAACATAATCAGTGAGCACGGCTCACAACATGGGAAAACGACTCCAACGGTCTGTGCATGAGGGAAACTTGCACCAAACTGCAAAACATAGAGGAAAACATATGTACGGGCGACAACTCACTGCAAAACACAGAGGAAAGCATATGCATGGGCCACAACTTTGTAAGGAAACTTACACACAGTCCCTGAGCGTAAAAATGGCTTCTGCACCCGAAAAACTTAAGTGACAACCATGATTTCACCCTCTCCCTGTGTGAAGAAAACCAATGCAGAATTCATGTGCGTGAGGAGAAAGGACGCGGCCAACAAAGTTTGGGAAACAACAGCCCATTCACAACAAAATAAGTCCCATAGCGATTCTTCATAGTTCGACAATGGTGGAGACCAAAAACGCCGACTACATGCGTGAGGAGAACAGACCACGGCTCTGCGTGAGGATGAACAGACCACAACAATGGAGGAATGGAGGACAATGGAGTTGTGGAGGGAGTGGAAAGAGTGGGGAGAATGCAAGGTCACCCCTCTGCCCCAGCGATGTGAAGAGGAAGAATCCGCTGGTGGAGTGGGCACGTGGGCAAGGACTGACAGTCCTGCCATAGCGACCACTACTCAGCAATAACTACCTCAACCACTCAGTAAGACATTAAAGAGGTTGGATGAGACAAGGGAAGATGACACAAGGATTCCCCCCCCCCCCCCCCCCCAAGACCAAGGTTGGACATCCCCCACACCCTTATCCTTTGGAATCATGCCCTTTTCATTTTAACATTGCACTACTGTAGCTGGTTGTGGGTTTATCTTGATTGATGTGTGTGTTTACATGATGTCGAATTATAATGTTCCATATAGCATGATATACCATCGGCAACTATCCCCATTTCCGAAACACGCACAATCGAATTGATGGTGGGGCTTTTGCCTTTAGCTCCTCACCATGATTAATTACATTATATACATCATGCAAACGGGGTCAAAACTGGGGTGTTACAATTCCACATAACCCTCGAGGTTAATATTCTTATTCATATCATACTTGAGCCCATACTCAACTATACCCTTTAGGTACCTCACTGCATGCTTTGCAACCATTAGGTTAACATGTCTCAATGTGTTCATAGCAAAGAAAATATTTGGTCTCATAATTGTCAAGTACATCAAGGAACAAATCATCTGACGATACATTGTGGCATCAACCATATTTGATAAAGCAACACTCAATAGCTTCAGGTTCGATGCCATAGGTGTGGTCATGGCCTTGCAGTCCATCATCCTGAACATATTCAAGATCTCTACTACATACTTCCCTTGTCCCAGGGATATTCCATCCACATTCTGCCACACCTCCATGCTTAAAACGTAGTGCATCATATCCAAGTCCTTCATCTCAAACTTAGCAGCATCTCTCCTTCTTGCAACTTTAATGAGTTCTTCTTTTTTGTCAGGAACAAGTCATCGACATATAAGAGGAGCATCACTGGTCTTCCACCTTCAACCTTGAATAAAAGGTTGGAATCTACTTTACTCTTAGTAAATCCTAGAGTCATCAGTAAGCATTCCATCATGTCATACCATGTCGAACCTCAAGATCTTCTGCAATTACTCCCTCTGAAGCGGAGCATCATTCTCCCTCTTCCTTTCGTACTTTATGCACTGAAACATTATGTCCTGGAGTGACAAGTAGCTTCCTCTGCTACTAATATTCTATGTATCCATCTAGGGTCACTGGATACCAAGATCCTTTATCTTGAAAATTTTCTTCTCGCACCCATCTGTGAGCTTGTCATCCTCTTTAGGCTTTCATCTTCAACCTTGTAGCAAAGGTTAAGATCTTCATCACTCTAGGTGATCTTCAAGCTCCTCTATATGTGTTATCCCATGGGTTCCTTCTGAGCTCGTACAAGGCCTTCTTTCATTTGTACACATGAGTCTTCCTAGCATGTGTCTTAACTTCTAATGGCTGCAAATTTCTCTTTTTTCATAAGAATCCTCATGATACGAATCTTCCCTTGTATCCCATAATGTTTCCATATACTGCATTATGGAAACGAACTTCCCTTTGGGTCTTGAGACTGCAACCTAGACATCATTATTCTTGAAATGGTCTTCTCTTTATTCTTGGCTACTTCTTCATCAATGATGTTGCTACATTCATCATATTATTCTTCATCTTGGATCATTTCTCGAACTATCGTCACTTATTCTTCGGAACATGTCTCAACCTTGTTTGCTTGTAGGTGATTGTACACGATCTTTCCTACAAGTCA
Organism: Pseudotsuga menziesii; assembly: GCA_001517045.1. Classification (NCBI taxonomy): domain Eukaryota; kingdom Viridiplantae; phylum Streptophyta; class Pinopsida; order Pinales; family Pinaceae; genus Pseudotsuga; species Pseudotsuga menziesii. The sequence continues at coordinate 319,638 of LPNX010316138.1, read as the reverse complement.
TATGTACCAGTTGTTTGGTTAGAAGCATTTCATAAGTTATATTCATAATGAAAAATTCTTATGCATAAATATATGATCATTCAACTATTTTAGCCAATACAACATTTATCCATATCTCACGAAATCTTTCTAGATGCCTTCCATCTCTACCAGGACAACATTGAGATTTTGCACTAATCCAATATTTCAGTAAACAGGTTTCATTCTAGATAAGTAGAAATGGAGAGTTGTATAGCACCATGGGCCACTTACCCATCACATGCATATTAGTAGTATACTGTCATTAATGCAAACATTCTATCATGCATAATACATCAACTGAATATAAACAAATGCATAACAAAACAATATCATGAAATGACAATTGAATACTTATCTTTATTTGTTTCATGGGTAGACTCCTTCTTTCAGCTGCATCATCTTCTTCATTCACAACAGCATCAATTCTTATCCAAATGCCTAAGATGGATAAGAGGCTATTCAAGAATTGAGTTCTTCATATTCCTTGTCACTTGAGGTATCTTCTTTGAATCATGAAATCTTGATATTCAATTTCTCCCATCTCCTTTTCTCTTATTATGAGTCGAGCTTCATCTTGTGCATACTCTTCCTAGAGTCTGATGAAATTAATCACTTCCTTCTAGCACACACTCCTCAAATGAATGAATCCCATGATCCTAGTGGGCCATTCAAGGTGGTTATCACCACTTCTTATTCTACTACTTCATGTTGTTCTTTGATTTGAGAGACCCTTGTAAAGTATGACTGTATGGTCTTTGCATTATGTATCTTCACATTCTTCAACTGTTTTCTCAAAGTCATATTTTGATTTATGTTCTTCCCTTCAAATAGCTTGTTCAAGGAATCAAATATCTCTTTCGATGTCTTTAGGGAAGACACTTGTGGTATAAAGTTATCCTTGATTGAATCGGCAATGATGTTCTTGGCCTTGATCAAGTTCTTCTTGTGTAAGGATTTTTATCCTGATCTCCCTCTTGAACTGGAATCTCTCTACTTATGTAGGTGTCCAATTAATTTTCTTCAAGAATGAGTAAGATCCAATACTTCCATGTTTGGAAGTCGTTAGTTTCACCAAGCTTTTCATCAAGTTGGTGTGACTATACATTTTGAAATAAGAACCTCAAATCTAAATAGAAAAAGATTAGATATTACTGATTTGAGGTGTTCATCCTAGTTCCAGAGCTAGTTGATCTAGGGTTTTTCATAGAAACCCTAATTTTCAAATATTGGAATCTTTCAGATCTTATTGGATAGAAATATATACCTCTTCAATGCGATCTGTCCAATGTACTCATTTTCTAAAAACAGTGGAGAGAAGCTCCCGGAACAGGAAGCCTTAGTTTACCATATTCTTCTGCAAAAATGCCTGATACTCTTTCTATAGTATCTTAGAAATTTTGTACTGAGGTATCCTCGACTATCCTTGTTCTAACACCATAGGTTTCATCAGAATTGGTTACACCAATTGGTACTTATGAGTGTCTTTCCAAGGTGACCTGTTTCAAAACTGTTCAGCATAGCAAATTTGTATGGAATTCCACATGTCACTGTTTCATCTTAGGGGTATGAAACTTTTACCGTAGAAAGTACAGTCCATTCCATTTATGGAACATCTTGATAAATTTTATTTGGACCTTTATACCATGAGATATAGGTTAGTTTCACCAAGCTTTTCATCAAGTTGGTGTGACTAGACATTTTGAAATAAGAACCTCAAATCTAAATAGCAAAAGATTAGATATTACTGATTTGAGGTGTTCATCCTGGTTCCAGAGCTGGTTGATCTAGGGTTTTTCATAGAAACCCTAATTTTCAAAAATTGGAATCTTTCAGATCTTATTGGATAGAAATATATACCTCTTCAATGCGATCTATCCAATGTACTCATTTTCTGAAAACAGTGGAGAGAAGCTCTCGGAACATGAAGCCCTAGTCTACCATATTCTTCTACAAAAATGCCTGATACTCTTTCTACAATATCTCATAAATTTTGTATGAAAGTATCCTCAACTATCCTTGTTCTAACACCATAGGTTTCATCAGAATTGGTTACAGCAATTGGGACTTATGAGCGTCTTCCCAAGGTGACCTGTTTCAAAACTGTTCAGCATATCAAATTTGTACGGAATTCCACATGTCATTGTTTCATATTAGGGGAATGAAACTTTTACCATAGAAATTACAGTCCATTCCATTTATGTAACATCTTGATAAATTTCATTTGGACCTTTATAGCCTGAGATATAGCAATTCTCCCTAGGTGTCCTATTTGGGGAGGAATCCTTGGAGAGGAAGGAACCCTAACTTGGAGGAATCGTATCTCCTAGAATATAATGAATTTGAGGCTAAAACATGGAAAAATTGTACATCCAGAATTTATATTTGACCTATGAAATTTTTGGCATCTGAGCCTTCTCCAATCTCGAGATATAGCGAATCTACCAAAACTATCGGTTTCAGTATTTTAGGGTTTTTCAAGCCCGGGGTAAAACTAGGGTTTGACTTTCCCAAAGTTTCACCCAACCAAAAATATCAACCAAGGTCTCTAAAATTCTATTTTGATGAGGAGAGAAATCCTATGCCGGGCTCACTCAAAAATTCCTCTTTTGTAAAAATCCCTAATTTCCCGCACCAAAAATTGAAAATGCTCGGAATCAAATTTTTCTTCGATAGAAAGATACGCCCTTTAATGGAGAGTTATCGTAGCCTTCTTTTGCTGATGGATTGTGGAGAGAGACCCAAAAAGTAAGAATCCTTAGCTTCCAGAGCTGCACAGTGTCTTCTTCTCAGGTTAGCTCTGATACAATGTTAGATTTTTATCATTTAAGCAATATGATCTTAGGATCTTATCTGAGAGAATAACATGCACAGAAATAAACACAAGAGACAAAAGACACAAAGAATTTTCCTTGAGGAAACCATAAAGGTGAAAACCACATAGCTTCCTTGGAGATATAATGAGCACCAATGGCAGCAGTAAAACCCAAAGACAAAAAAGATGATCTCCAACATCTAATATCTGTCTCTCTCACTTAAGAGAGCTTCTCCTCTCTAATTCATGCACCCCACTAAGTGAGTGTGTGTGTGATGTGTAGAAATGAGGAGAGCCTCACTTCTATTTATATTCTTTCATTCACTTTTTGTCCACTCCAACAATTCAGCCTCACTTAACAATTACTTACCGGGGCCGAATTCTCTAGGAGAGTCTAATAACCCCAGTGCCCCACAACTATGGGGACTTTTCCCTGCAATCAATAAGAAGGGTTAACCTTGACTCAATTGTGGTGAATATTTCCCCGACTTACAATGGAGGGTTAACATCAATGACTTTACATGACTTGTTTACATTATCCCAATCGAAACATCGGGGCATGACATGACTCAATTGCGTTATATCTACCTCCCAGAATAAATATCGGGGTACAATACATAAGATATACAAGTGAATACATCCCAAAGTTACAAAGCTACACTGGTCGGTGAGTCAACTTGTTTATGTAGTCTTCCTAGAATGTTGAGGCTTTATTATAATTAATGTGAATTTATGAGCATGGTTGATAAGATTCTTTATTTTTTTGGAACATATCACAGGAACCATTGTTGTAGGTTGTCACTCTAGTATTTCGTGCCATTGATTATGAATTTTGACGATCACCTTCTGAGGCCATGACTGATAACTTCCATGTCGATCTCATAGGTAAGGTTTCCCAAACATGTCATCGACTATGGAAAGCGGGGCCACATCACATAGTACTTCATCTTCAAAAGGAGCAATGAAGTAGGTGATTTTGCATTGTCAAGTGATCCTTAGTTCCTACCCATCCTTCATCTAAATGATAAGGCTAAGTGGAGTGGTGACAAGACCAAGTTTCTTCGCAAGATCTTCAGAAAAAAACTTCTTTTGGATACCATTATCCATAATAATATGTAAAGGATTTTTCTGAACCCATATCTTTGTATGGAACATGCGATCTCATTCCTCCTCGTTGATGATAGTGGAGGCGATCAGAGTGGTCAATTTCGAAGCCAAAGGGTCGAGTCATCTGGGTTGGATTCTACCAAGATTTATCCAATAAGTTAGATGTCGACAATTTTCCCAAAAATTTCTTCCGAGCTTTCCATTCTGACGTATCATTCCTTGATGAATTGTGATTATCACACCATTTCCTAACAAGGGGTTTCTTGTTATGTTCTATTCTATCTTTCTGAGAGCACTTCTTGTGATAGTCTGGATTTGGCGTAGTCGGCTGAGAAGAATGCCTTGACTTGTTTGATTCATCTAGTGACTTCTTGTCGGATGTTCAACCTATCATCTTGGTCACGATATGTGTTTTTCCTTTTTTTAAGATTCAAGCTTGTTGGCGTAATGGAATGCATCTGCAAGCATACTGACAGTTAGAAACTCCATTTATTGTTGAATGTATGGGGATAATCCACTGATGCACTTTAGGACAAGTGATTTCTCTTCTTCTTGGACTCCAAGTATAGCCATGAGTCGATAGAACTTGTCATTGTAGCTCTGCACATATTGGTCTTTCCATTTCCTTTGTTGTTTCCACTTCTTATACTATTGTTTAATGTACGTGGTAGGGTAGAACTCCTTTCAAATGTACACAACAAATTTGTCTCACATGTCTATGGGGTCTACTTCTCGTTCCATCTTTGTCTATAGATTCTCTCACCAACAGTGCATAGAGGTTGGCATAATTAAGGATGCAATGGTGATCTTTTCCACTTTAGATAGTTTATTCACAGAGTAGTAGGATTCCACTTATTGTACCCAATTATCGACAAATTTCACGTAAATATTCCCTTCAAGATTTGGTATGTACAAATTCGTTTGCACTTTGAAGGGGATAATTTTATCAAAGTTAAATATCGTCGAGGATTCTCCGGATGTCGAACTAAATTGCATGAGAATCCCGCTGAACTGCGAAAACATTTCGCCTTACTATTGAGCCAGTGCTTTTTCTATGAGTTCCTATGTCTCTCCAGTTGCATGTCTATTGTTTTTTTCTTCAGCCATATTCTCTAAAGTTGAAGGTGGAATCTACTTGTATTGTTGATTTTGTGAGCATGTTTGAATAAGCATAAGTCAAGTAACTTTGTTATAAGTGTCAACACAACTTAAGCTCTGAATCTTTCTCTGATACCAATGATTCAAGTGCCCAGGCACACATTGAAGAACAATAGTTTGATTGAATGAATAAAGCACTGTTATGGCATAAGCACATAAAGAACAAGAAAAGCAAGAAATACACTAGATAGACAAAAACTCTATGCATAGAAAAAATGCAAGAATTTGAACTGATCTTTGTTATATGATTACTATTGTATGATGCACAATACTCTCTTATTCATTGATTTATTGTATATTACAATAATGGTAAATGCTTATATAGAATGTTGATATGCTTGGGTTACTACCCGTTATGTTCAGTTACAAGGAATTTAGAATGGTTCAGAATTTCAAGTGTTATAGACGACTGGAAGAGACAGATACATTATGTCGTAGTCGTGTCGATATGCTGAAGCTGAAGCTACATGTCGATATGCAAAACCTGTCAAGGTTCAAACATGTCGAAGTCAATGTTGAACCTATCGAAGTAGACAAACATACCAACTATTGAGTGGATCAATTACTAAGTACCTCATCAAGTGGAATAAATTACCAATAGAAGATTCAAAATGGTTGTTATAGCTTATTTTACCACACTTGGTAGATCACACTTTTATGGCCTTGCATGTACCTCTGCAGGCTCCTTTGACCCCGTTTGCTCAAAATATACTTTGATGATCCAAGAAATCCTTTAAAAATACCTATTTATTTCCATATGCGGGTTTTAAATTAAAATTCATGTGTACATGTAGTTTGCTCCACTGTAACCCGCGTACATTGGGAAATGTGCATAAAAAATAAAATATTTGGATTTTTCCTCAATGAGTCTCAAATAAATTGACTCTTGGCCTTCCATATGCCTGTAAATGCTCCAAGTTGACCCTTCATTTCATATTTAAGGGCTATATATTGAGCCTCTTGGATGCATTGGAGGAGGAGAACATATGAGAGAAAGGAAACTATAATGTATTGTTTCCCCATTCATACATGTTTGAGTCTGCATCCCTTTGTCCTTTTAAGCACACATTACTGCTCTTCCCAAGCTTTCCATTGAGATGGGGGATTGAAGTGGTGGAGGACTCGGTTTCTCTATTTCACTGAGGTGTTGACAGAGTTTGTCACTATTATCTCTGTTCATTATTAATAGAAATATCTGTTTCTCATCCATTACATGTGTATGACTATGAATATTCTTATCAATGGATGTAGTTGTATTTGATTATACATATTGTATTTATATATGCTAGCGTAGGCCGAACACTTTAACGTATATCATGCTTTCTTTGTTCATTGTTGTTGAGTATGAATTATAGGTACAAGCATGGTTGAAAATCTCAATGGGGATTTACTACAACCATCTAGAATAAGGTATGTTATGTATCCCTTAGTGTTAGCATCATTTATCTCTCTTGCATATTGAATTGTATTGATTTCTGGTGGAATTCAGTCTTTGTGGTCTACCCTAAGCCATAGGAAGGTTTTCTCCGTAACAGAATTGGCGACTCCATTGGGGAGGTTTCTTGTTTTTCTTTAGGGTTTGGGTGCACAATGTGCTTGAATTGCTATGTGTTTCTCTATGTTTTTTTGTCATGTTTAGAATTATTATCCCATTGGTGTCCTATTGAAGTAATTTGAGTCTTAGACTATAATTTTACCCCCTTTCTCTTCTTGTATACGCATGGGTCATATATGTATTAGTAGCATATACATGCAGGTTCTCCCTAAACAATCGTGTATACATGTGGTTTTCCTATGAACAACCACATATGCCCCTCTTTTGATTGTGATTTGGATTTTTGAGAGATGTTGGTTTTTTTTTGGATGTTGTTGAGTCTTCTCGGATGCCTTTGATGTCTATCTACTCCCTCTATTTCTGACCAGAGACCTTTTTCTTTTGCTTTTTAGGTATAAGTTGCTATTTTCATCCTTCTTATTTTTGTTTTGATATTAGTGAATTAGACATTTTTATCTCGGTGTTTTTCTTGGATTGTGTATGATACTTGTTGCAAAGTATGGGAGTTATATAGTCTTTATTTTATTGCATTTACATATCATCCATTATAAAAATACAAAAACATTTTGTTTTTGCATGTTTATGCATGATACATTTGCATGAATTAGTACTTGTATTATGTTTTCTTAGTTGAATAAGTAGTCAGGATTTCATATAGGAAAATATTGCATTGACATTTGTAGGAAAAATTTAGGCATCTCTTGTAGTGGCATACCCCATTTTCATCATTAAAGATAACTTGCACTTGCAATTGTTTATTACATGTGCATATTTACTTCATTTTCTAAGTCATAGCATCACTAGTTGCATGACCATTTCCTTTGAGTAGTCACGACCTTTAAAATAAACACTTAATTTAAAATGAACTAAACTTTTTATTTGATAGTGGTGCATCAACAAGCTTAGGTTTTAGAGTCTTGGAATAGGTTTTTGTGAGTAAATTTCTCCAAAAATACTAAACAAAATAAGTAGGTGTCTGTCCAGGTGAGAGAGTGAAATCCTTGGTATAATTAGTGTTCTCATCGGCTCCTCTTACATAATATTTAAGCATGAGCCATCGTACACGTTTGTGGTGGTGATAGCTCATTTCCACTCTCTATAAAGTGTCGGATATACTTCAATGATCTTATTCATATTTGGGGGATTTTGAGGTACCTTTGGTTCTTTTGAGCTTTGGGCTTTGTTACCCTACCCATATGATAGATACTGCATGCGATTGTCCACATGAGCATTGGTAATATTGGGTTGTCTTTAGTTTCCTTACCTAGGTATCATAGGGGGTACTTGCAGAAGTTATTCTGTGAGTGTCTTGTCCAGGTAGGGGTCGAACAATGCAATCAATTTATGCGTTCAAGCTGAGGACCACTATAATTGGTTCTACACCTCCACTTGTAGTGTATGGGAGTCTCGAGCCTCTCCTATGTGAGACATACCGACTGCATTCGAGAGCTCATTTATCCTCCCTCTTGGATTGCTTGCACTTGGCTTAGATTTCCTTAGGAGTGTGCTCTTTGTGCACTAGATTTATTTAGGGTTCGTTATGGTTGAGACATTTTACTTTTGTGGAGTCATCATGGAGCGAGGTTCAACACCCCACCATTCTCATCATTTGGTAGGGATTTTGCCTTATGGATCTACTCCTCCTCCTTGGAAGAGGACTAGACACTCTAGAGATATTCATACACACTTTGATCCACACAACGGTCTCATCGTGAGTGATACATATGAGACCCCAAAGGTCCCTCTTTCTCCATCCTCTGGAATTGGGAATGTGACATTCAGTAGACCTGGGACACCAGTTTAAACCGAATCCCATGGGGGAGGCAATTCCTTCAATTCACAACCCCATATGTTAGATTTTTCAGCTGCTTATGAGAGTTCTTCCTCATGTTTGTTGAAATGTGAGCCTCCCCATGTTCCCTCTAGAATTGGGCCTTTTATATTTGGCATGCTAGATATGACTGATATTTTTCTTTCATCTACCATCAATACTGGTGTTGGTCCTAATGTTGTGCCTGGGGGCACTTCTATCCCTTTCCAGGTCGATAATTTTGGTAGTGGTCATAATATTACACCTTCTGCACCTTTTGTGAGAGGTTTTTCATACCCTTAATTCAGGCATAACACTAGCATTACTTCTCATTGAGGTGACACTAGACATGTGAACATTGGAGATACATCGTATATTCTATAATATGTTCCATTGTATTCTCCACCGGTACATTTGAATGTGTTTCACCTAAATCACCCTCCTTGTAACCCGCATGCTCCTTTAGGATTTGCATATTGACAAGCCTCGCATTCCTAAAGGATTCCTAAAGTGCTCAGTGCATAATACTAATGCTCAAGCATCCCAACACTATTCTATTATCGAGGATTTGTGTCAGACGCCTTGTGGGATGTCATCTCTTGAAGTCCTTCAAACTTTCCCTTTGTAAAGAAAGGATTTATTGACTTCCCTTAGGATGGTTGATTCCCATCCTTCCACGGTCATTAGATTTTAAACCCATGAGGTCCAGCCTCGCTTTCCTTACCATGTGGGTTTCATAGTCCATGTGGAATGTATGAACAACATGATCAAACACACAGTAATTGATAAAAGTGATGCGGCCTCTATGATGTCTTTAACCTATTGTAAATTTCTTCGTTCACCCCCATTGTCAAAATCCGGGACCATGTTGACTGCCTTTAATGGACATTATTTTTGGCCACATGGTATTCTTCGTTCTCTTTAGGTCTAGTTGGGAGGGAACACCGTGTCCATCGAAGTCTAGGTGGTTGATGCACCTCTCAATTCCAACCTTTTATTAGGTCATAACTGGATTTACAATATGAGAGTGGTTGTGTCTTCCATATTCCATGTGATTTTCTCCCCTTTTGACGATAGGATCATCATGATCAAGAAACAATCATTTGTTAATACCAATATGTCAGCATCGTCAAGATCCACTATCTTGTTTATTGATAATTCTTAATCCACTACTGAGAATGTTGGTATAGGAATGTATCCATCCTTGAGGGGATCATTTAATATTTTTGCACCAATCCTGACTATAGGTTCCACTCTTTGTAGTTAATCGTTGTCACCGATTTCGGTCCCATTTTGAACTATGTATTTTGTGTTGAAATATTGTAACTTCAAAGGATATTCTAAATGTATTTTACTGATGTAACCCAAGGGAGATGTTATTATTCCTCTGATGGGGTGTTACTATTGTATTTGGTCATCATAGAGTCATCAGGTAAATCCTCCACTTGTGTCGGGTCTTTAGTATCCTAAAAAATAATTTAATATATTGTTTTGAGTATTCCTCGGTGAAGTTGTCCCATTGGGGTCGACTTATCTAGTGTAAAAGTTAGTTGACTTATTGTGTATAAATAGAGGAGCTGTGGTTCTTATTTCAACATAGACTCACTCACTTGTGTAGTTGATAGGAGAGAGAGAGAGACAGAACAAAAGGAGGAGAATAGATGTTTTTATGGTTATATTTTATACATCTTATACAGAGGAATTTTTGTTGGGTTTTCTTCCCCTTGAGGGTTTCCCAGGATAAATGTTGTGTTTATCTTGTGATTGTGTTTCTATCTGTGATTCTTGATATGTTGCTGCTATGATTTTTAATTCAATACTATTGAATATAGTCTAGTATATGAAATCTTAACATGGTATCAAAGCTAACCTGATTAGAGCAGCTTTCACAAGGTGAAATTCTCCCTCCTCCCTCTCCGAAAAAAATTAGGGTTTCTGCAAAATTTCAAGTTTTGAATATCTACTTGCATAGAAATTTGCACCCTCCTAGAGCACATCTATTGAGCCCTAGATCAAATTTTTTGGGTGGTTGGATCCTTGGGAAATACAAACCCTAGTTTGGCAATGAAACAGAACCAAAAATTTTGCAGTATTGCAACCTCACAAGTAGGATTTGAAGAATGAAGATTAGGGATCTCCAGAAAGCAGTTGGATCAACCAACGCACCTCCTTTAAGCACATATACTGGTAAGGTTAATCTCTTGTTTTGATCAATTTCATTTTTGAGTGACCTACTATACAAGATGGCCCCAAGCACTAAACTTAAGGACAAACTGGAAGGCCTAGAAAAATTCCTAGCTTCGAAGTATAGGATTGGCCTCATTCTGAAAGAGAATGGTCTTGAGAAGTATGTCAAGAATGAGATTGTAGAACCTGAAGAAGCTGAAACTAAGGAGAAGCATGAAGAATACCTAATCAAGGAAATGAGGATCATTGTTTATTCCATTAAAGATCACTTAATCCCTTAGGTGTCATATAAGAATAAACCTAAGCAAATGTATGATCCACTTTCGAAAATGTATGAAGGAAAGAACATCAACAAAAAGATTAACTTCATAGATCATTTGAAGCACACCAAGATGAGAAAAGGAGAATCTATTCAAGATTACTTCACAAGGGTCTTCCAGTTCAAAAAAAATCTAAGTGCTATTGGAGATACCCTTGATGAGGATGAATGGGTTATGACTTCTCTCAGTGACCTCACTAGACCTCGGGACGTATTCATCCAAACTCTATGTGCCCAAAAATAAAGTATGAAGTTTGACATAGTGTGGGAAGATTGTATACAAGGAGAAGCTAGAGTATCCAATAGAGAAGATGACTAGGCTCTAACTACCCATACTAAAGGAAGAATTCAATTGAAATTCAAGAGTAATTATAACCCTTCAAAGAATAAATTCCAAAAGAAGAAGAAGAAGGATTACTCAAAGTATCAATGCTACAACTATCATAAGATAGGACATCTTTCTAGAGAATATCCATCATCAAAGAAAAACAACAAAAAATGCATCATGCTCATTTAGCTGAAGATGAGGATGAAGAAATACCTAGAAAGAGAACTAGAGGTGAAGATGTAGAAGAATACATGTTATTCTATGCACTCTCTGGGTCTATGACACTTGGAGAAGACACATGGCTTATTGATAGTGGTGCCTCTAAGAACATGATAGGAAATAAGACATCTATGTCAAAACTTGAAGATAATAACTCTCCCCATAAGGTGTCATTGGGAGATGACTATCAGTATCCCATCAAAGGTATTGGTGAATCAAGCTACAAGCTTGACTATGGGACATCCATGAAGATGAAGGAAGTATTGTATGTACCAGGTTTGAAAAATAACCTTCTCTCCATTTCATATTTATATAAGAAAGGATATAGAACTTATTTTATAGATGGACAAGTACTTCTGTGGTCCAAAGGAAAGACACTTAAATATGTTGTAGTCATTGGAGAAGAAGGAGGAGGACTGTACAAGCTCAAAGGACATCCATAGATATCCCTTTTCCATGAGACTACCAGCTCAAGTGAACTGTGGCATAGGAGACTTGCTCACATCAACTACAAATAATTTCCATATGTGAGCAAGGTGGTAACAGGGTTACAAGATCTGAAGATCGAACATGAGGGAACCTACAAGGGATGTGCATAGGGAAAGAACATAAAGAATCCCTTTCTGGAAAGTGACACAAATACTCAAAGTAAGTTGGAACTAATCCATTCTAGTGTATGTGGTCCTATTCCCTCCATATCCTTGAGTGGATATGAGTACTATGTCACATTTATTGATGATTATTCAAGAAAGACTTGGATATACTTCTTGAAGAATAAAAGTGAAGTGTTCAATAAATTTAAGGAATTCAAAGCCTTGAGAGAGAACCGGTTAGAAAAGAGTATCAAGACACTCAGATCAGATAATGGTGGACAATCCACTTCAAAGGAATTTGAAGAATTCTGTAATGATGCAGGAATCTAGAGAGAAATAACCACTCTCTATAATTCCCAACAAAATGGTGTTGCGGAAAGAAAGAATAGAACTATCAAGGAAATAGTGAACACAATAATTCATTACCAAGACCTCCCGATGCACCTATGGGTTGAATATGCAAGAACAACCATATATGTGCAAAAAAAAAATCTCATAGTGCTCTTGGATTCAAGACTCCTGAAGAAATGTATACCAGAAAGAATCCTGAAGTGATCCATCTAAAGATATTTGGATGTCCAGTATATGTACATATTCCAAAAGAGAAGTGAACCATGTTGGATCCTTCTAGTAAGAAGGGAATATTTGTAGGATACTGTGAAGTCTCCAAATCCTTAAGGATATAAATTTTAGGATTCCATCATATCGATATTAGTAGGGGTGTAACTTTTGACAAAGATATAGCTCTTAAGAATTCTAGAGGGTGTCAACTTGAAGAAGTACATGAAGAATATGTACCTCCCAGAAAGACAGAAACTGAACCAAATCCTGAAATAGTAGCATCAGAAGATCATGGCATGCTAGAGCCTTAGGAGCCCCCTACTGTGGATATCTCTCAAAAGATAAAACCTGCTTGGGTAAGAAAAATCATACAAGAAGTAGAAAGATATGGATCACCAGAAGGCTCCACAAGGACCAGCAAAAGATCAAAGCCATATTCTAGTTATGTAGCTTTGATGTGTGAGCTTGTAGATCAAGAACCCACTAGCTATGAGGAAGTTGCATAGAAGAAATAATGGGTTGAAGAAATGATGGAAGAATACCAGTAAATCATGAAGAATGATGTTTGGGATATTGTTCCTAAACCAAAAAAAAAGAGTGTGGTATCTTTGAAATGGATCTACAAGATAAAACATGTTGAGGATGGAAGTACTGAAAAGTACAAAGAAAGATTTGTGGCTACAGGATTCTCTGAAAAAGAGGGGATCGATTATGAAGAGACATTTTCTCTAGTAGCAAGGTACACTTCCATTAGAACTATCATGGCACTTTATTCCATGATGAAATGGGACTTACACCAAATGGATGTAAATACAACCTTCCTTAATGGTGTGATTGAGGAAGAGGTTTACATCATAAAACCTCAAGGATTTGAAATCGAAGACAGAGCGACTCATGTATGCAAGTTGGAAAGGATTTGTATGTACTAAAGAAAGCTCCTAGAGATTGGTATGGCAGAATAGATAGATTCTTGAAAAGCATGGGCTTTACCAAGAGTAAAGCAGATCCTAATATTTATATGAAAATTATGGATGATGAACCAGTCATACTATTATGGTATGTGGATGATCTATTTCTAACTAGAAATGAGAAACAAATCAAAAATTGCAAGAAGAAGCTAGCGAATAATTCAAGATGAAAGATATTGGATTAATGCTTTATTTCATAGGGCTGGAAGTGTGGTAGAGCCCATAAGGAATATTTCTACATCAGGGAAAGTATGCAGTAGACATATTGAAAATATTTTATATGTTGGATTGTAAAGCCATGGCCACACCCATGGGCACCAACTTAAATTTGTTGTCTGATGAGACATCCGAGCTAGTGGACATGACTCACTATAGACAGATTATTGGGTCATTAATGTATCTAATGAACACAACTCCAGATATATGCTTTGTTGTGAACACATTGAGTCAATATCTAGTGAAACCTAGATAGGTTCACTTGATAGCTGCAAAGAATGTGATGAGGTACCTAAAAGGTACAATTGATCTAGGACTATACTATCGGAGAGATCATGATTACAATTTGTATGGATATACATATTCAGATTGGGCAGGAAGTTCCACAGATAGAAAGAGCACCTTTGGTGGATGTTACTGTCTGGTATCCGCTATGATCTCATGGTTTAGTAAGAAATAGTCTAGTGTTTCTCTTAGTATGGACTAAGTAGAGTACATTGCAGCTTGCTCCACTTGTTGTGAAGCGATATGGATTCAAAAGCTGATGTCAGGAATATTCGACATGGAGGTGGACACCACAGTAATTTTCTATGACAACCAGAGTTATATAAAGATGACAGAGAATCCGGTGTTCCATGACAAATCGAAGCAGATAGAAATATGATATTTTTATATAAGGGATATGGTACAAAAGGGAGCCATCAAGCTCCAATATGTGAGTATCGATGAGCAAGTTGTGGATGTACTGACCAAGCTTCTATCTCGAGTGAAGTTTGAATACTTCGATGACAAGCTTGGTGTAGTTAGAAAGGACTTTCCTCGCAGGGCAAAAAAGTGATGCAACTACAAATGATGAAAGAATGGACTGTAGAAATTATAAATCCTTGATGGCATAAGGAATTTCATAAACAGACTAAGGATCTAGGCACACAATTAACCTCACTGTTGGCCTGGGGAAAGGGGCATAAGAAAGAAATTTTGTTGGCCACTTTTCCCCACTTGCACGACTGAGGTTCTACGCAGCCCACCGATCCAACAACTACCCAAGATACTCGCCTGATAGAGAAAGCCCCATCGGCAACAACTGGGAAGCAGGTGCAGTCTCACCCGATATATCTCATAGATGGGTAGCCATCGAAACCATGTTTCCAATATTTTTGGGGAAGTATAGTCCCTTGGTTCACAACTAAGGAGCTCAATGAAGGCCACAGGACAGCTGGATGGAGGATTCAGTTCTATGCAAATGAGCACAACTATATGTCATCGCACACGGCTTGAATTTCCTTTCTCCCTCACAGCTGGTGCAACTCATGCAACGCAACTAAATCGTGTCAATCGGCGCTATGACTTAAGTCAGGATTCATAACATGAATTATACAAAATGATATATATTTATACATCATCCATTCAGCAAGATATTTTGTTCATCCATCTATCAACTGCAAGAAACTAACAAGAACTGAACCATAATTAACATTACATAGAAAGAAACTATTAATCAATCACATAAAGATTCACCACATAAATCATTCATTTGGACACAAGAAATAATGTGGAAACCCATCTGGGAAAAACCACCAAGGTGCTCTTCATCTGGCATGAGAAAGGATATAGCACCTTGTAGTCTGCAGGATGTAGACTGATCTTGAGATATGTATTTAAGTTCAGACTCATAGTTCTCATGCTCTTTGTCTTATTTCTCCTAATCTAATGCTACTACCTACAGATCCACACACATCCTAGATCGAATCTCCTAACATCTGCACCTCCCTTGCAAATCTTTCTCCTTCTACCCTTCTAATTATCTCTCTCTTAGATCTACTCTCTGCAACTATATACAGCTCTCGTCTTTCAAATCCATTTCGTAACTACGACTAACAAAAATCCAACCCTCTAACTATTAAATCTCTCCTATTTATAACATTTTACATGACCCCACCGGGTCGACTGCTTACTAGTAATCTATTAACTGTAACCATCAGTTGCCACCCTAGGCTACAGTTGTGGTGATCATGACTTGATACAAGGCACTAACGGCCTTAATTACAATGCGATTTCACTCATGTGGCACCATCGACTTAAGCCAGCTTCTACACCGATGACCTCCCTATCACTTTCCATTCATTCCCCCCGTGTGTGCTTCTGCGCTTTCCTTTCCCTTGCCGCACACTTCTCTGATTTGTATTCTGTTGCAGCTGCAACATTTTCCCAAAATTCAAAAAATTTTGGGACCCTCCTTTTCTTTTTGCTCAACTCCTTGGTTTGTTTGATGTTTGCACAAAGATTAATTTTATGCCAGCAGTGTTTTATGGTTTGAATTGATTTTTCCTTTCATCGAAAGTGTCTTAGATTTTTGAGTCGGGAGTCCAGTTATCTTCATTCCCACTATTGCGGAAAAGAACATGACATCAAGTCCGATTCAAGTTTTATTGGTCTCTGATGCATTTTTATTTATCAGCGGTTGTTTTGAGATCTCGTTGGAACATTTGTCTCTACGTCTTCCGCTGTTGCGGAGGAGGTACTACAAAGCTTCCCGAGGATTGTTTTAACCTTTCTTGATCCCACCGTTTTGACTCGCAAATCCTTAGGATTTTAGCTCTCATCATTGTGGCTCTAGAAGGAACTCTCTTTCCGATGTAGTTTGATTTTGTTTTCCGCTTGACCAATTTTTTTGTTTTCACCGAAGTCATGTTTATTTTTGCTTCGATTTTGATTGGTCTACAGAACTCGATTTCTTTTATGGTTTCACTGTTGTGTCTCTCCAACCATATTTTGATCCGAAGCCTTAGTCTCACGAGCTCTGATGAGAGTTTTGATTTGTTTCTCTATCAATGCCATTGCGGGTCTCCTAGCCATTTTATCATCCGCCGTTGCGGAGGCGATACTGACTAGATCGCCAACACCGTAGTTGTTTTTCCACCTGATGGTTTTATTTTTCCCGTCGATTGCATGTTGATCGTGGTATATATATCTTGGGTTTGGGGGTTATTATTTTATTGTTATTTTGCAATTTCCTCGTGCTGTTGTTATCACATGAGCAGACCAACGCACTTGTTGTCATTACCTCGCTCCTAGGTGGATCCGTCGAGAAGGTTTGCGGTTTCTTCTCCACCAATCATGCAGCACATTGCCAAGTAGGCTCTTATGCCCATTTTACCTTTCCATTCAAATGGTCAAACTGTTCTGTCGCCCTCCGTTAGCTCCTATCTCAGCGGTTAGTGATTGCCTACGTTTCTTTTTCAGCATGTATATCTAATCTAGCTAATTGGTCTGTCGGCCCAGTAGGGGGTGTTTGTGGTTTTTCCTGATGATAAATTTCATGGCCATTATGGGTTTGCAGCCCTCACTCGACTGTTGGGGAAGCCGGTGCAGATGACCGTTACGCTATCTGCACCAGTATCCTCCAATCTGTATGCGGCCGTCCAGGGAGAGCGTTTCTTTGGTTTTCTTCCGAGATGCCAAGGTTTGGTTCCTTAGAATGAGATTGGTAACTCAAATACGAACCCCAGACCAGTTTAGGTTCAGAATGTACTATCTATGCAGAGTTTGATGTGAGTGTTTTTTGCAAGAAGCAGCTTCCTCTTGTGTTTTCTCTGAGCTTACAGTGAGTCAAATGCACTATCACATGCAGTATCCTTCGCTTGGGAGTAGGCACCATATTTTTCCATGGAGTGATTTAAGTCATAGTGCTGACAGGGGGTTTTGAGATTGTCTTCTACTCAGTGAGAGGAGAGGCATATTCTTCATTTTAGAAAAATCCATAATATTTTAAGTTGATTCTGCAAATAATGGTCGTAAGCTATTTTTAGCATTTTGGGCAGATTGTTTTTATGTGGGAACATTTGGTTTTTGAGTATTGTTTGTTTTATTTTCATAGCCGAAATCATGTTTAGCATAGACAAGGTAAAATGCTCATACATTTTGTCTCCATTTTTTAATGTCATCGAGGAATGGCCCAACAGAACCTAAAATCAATTCCTGTGCATGACAGGGAAACTCTTCAGAATTCGAGATGTCTAAACGGCAGAAGAAGAAGGCTCCCATAGTAGAGGAGGAACCCGAGATTGAAATTGTCACCAGAATTGAATACACTTATGAAGATACCAAATTCATAATGGGTGTGGAACCCGAATATAAATGGGGGGAAGTTTACAAACTAATAACACACTGGGAGGTACCTGAAACTGATTTTGAGGAGGACAGCATATATGCAAACATAGAGAGATCTGCCTTGATGAGAGTGGCTACCAGACCTGAGCATTTTCCATGCTTAGAGGTGATTGGGTGGATTCTTCCCAGGGCAGATGTAATGACCATGATTTTGGAAAATGTTGATAAACAGGGTTATGCTGCCTATAGCCCTGGGTACGAATCACTGGCCTATTACTTACTAGAAGCACAAGTATACTTGACTAAAGAATGGCTAAAGGAAATTAAGATGAACCTAGTCGAGACACTGAAGAGAATGTTGGTGCCTGGAAAGAACTTCAGAACTAGGCCATCTGGGGAATATGATACCGCCACCCTATGAACCCCTTATAGGTTCATTGCCCTAATACTGAACAGGATTTTCAGGAGGTCCCACGGTAAAATATTCAAGTTGGAGTGGGTGCCTATCATCTTCTATGTTGCAACATAGGGGACAGTGTTCAACTGGGAAAACATTGTGTCCAACAACTTCTCATCCTGCATTGCTTACGCATTAGGAGGGGTATCCCAGAAGAGATCAGAGTTCTACATGAGCTCTATACTGATTGATTACATACTATGCAACCAACCCTTCGCAAACCTGAGGTGTATCTGGGACTGAGAGAGAACACCAGTCTACTCAGCTTACAATCCACTATGGGCACACAAATACCACAGTCACTATAGATAAGTGTGTGAGCACTTCATCATGCCATTATATACAATGATCTTCTTAAAGGAGTGTAATTGTATGTCGGAGGAAGCATTGCAGGTGATTGAGGAATATGCAGACTACTACTTAACAGAGGATGGATTGTACTTCAGAATGTATGGATGCTCCAAAGCACCCTCACTATTACCAAAGTATGCCACTAACTATGTAGTGCATAAGGAGGCAGTTAGACAGGTCTTCTTAGATGGTATAGGGATTTTTTTATTCGAAGATAAGAAAGCGGCTTACCCTCCTTTACCATAAAGGTTGGGAAGATATAAGTTCACAAGGGTGAAGAAATCTGATGAATTTGTGGAAGAATTGGGGAAATTCCATTTTGGGGAAATGAATTTCCACAAGAATGATTCCCAGAATAAAGTGGCAAAGCACTGCGAGGAGGAAAATGTACATTTTGAATACACAAGCCACTGGGATAAAGAAGAATCCATTTTTCGCAGTGCATAAAATATAACAACCTTAAGAAGAAGATTTAAAAATAAAATCACCACCAAAGGCGGGAAAGGATAGGATGAGCAGGAAAAGGCAGAGGAGGAAGAGGCTAGGAAAAGAAATGAAGATGCTAGGAGACTAGCACAGGAAGCTAAAATATGGCTCAAAGGTGAGAGGAAGAAAAGAGAAGAGCTGAATGAGAAGCAGCTAGAAAAGCAGAAGAAACTTCCCGGGGTGAAGAGGAGGAAATGAGGAAACATGAAGTGGAAAGACTAAAACTGACAGGGGCAGTGACAGAGCAATCAAATTTTGATCCTGTATAAATTCAGGCTCAGGACTTGGGTAATATTGATATTCAAGATCCTGAGGTAGCTGTTGGCAGCACAACAGTATAGGCTATGGTCCCTACCCTAAGACTAATCCATTTCGATCAAAAGAAAGGGGAGGAGCTGCCATATTTCAACACTATTTTTTATGATAGGGAAAGGAAAAGAATAGTGAAGAGGACTGAGAGAAAGGTTGAGACTAGGGGGAAACCAGGTAAAATGATAAATGATACAACCGTAGTACATGGGACAGACAAGGACCCCAGATTCACCATCAGATTTGGGGCTGCATTGATCCATGCTTCTGAGGACAATGTAGATCGAATAATGACTGATCTTGAATAGTCAAAGAAGTCTACTGCTCAGCTAAAAGATACCCTGAGAAGAGAGAGAGAGGAAAATAATAGATAGGAAAGAAAGTTTGAAAACATACAACATGAAATAAAGTATTCAAAAGTTGAGCCCAATTCCTCCAAGTAGAGAAGAGATCTCTGGAGGCTGCCCAAGGAAGTTTGCAGGAATTGCAGCAGGAATGTCAAGGGTTGAGGACAAAAAAGGAACAGCTGCTAGGTAAGATAGGGGATTTGAAGCTACAAAAAGCTACCTTGGAGGAATCTAAGAGGCAATATTAGGGGCAGACTGCAGAGCTTAGAGAACAGGTCACCTCATTAACAGCATCTCTAGAAGAGGCGAAGGAACAACATGTCAGTATTCAGCCTTTCAAGGAGCACGTTCTAGCACAAAGGAGCAAGATGCACCAGCTACAATTAGCCATAGATTTTGCAGGTGGACAACCGGCTAGAAGAGATTTTAGAAACCTCTTCATATTTTGTAGATAGATAGAAGGATATCTTAGAAGTCCTGACAGGAAGGATGGAGAGATTAGAAGCGAATGAAGAAACCCCTGTAGATCTACCATCAAAATATCAACAAGCCCTAAGGAAAGACTACGATTTACTAGATTTTGCCATAAGCACAGCCGAAGAATTCAAGAAGGCTGTTAAGAAGAAAAAGGGGGCTTGTGCAGAGTTTTTTAGGAGACTTTTGATTACATATAATCATTTCTA
The DNA here is from genome assembly GCA_001517045.1 of Pseudotsuga menziesii. Lineage (NCBI taxonomy): Eukaryota > Viridiplantae > Streptophyta > Pinopsida > Pinales > Pinaceae > Pseudotsuga > Pseudotsuga menziesii. The sequence goes on along the minus strand of LPNX010316138.1, from coordinate 299,041 downwards.
GGTTGAAGCTGAACAGAGAATGGATACCTTTCCAGAGCATAGCTTTTTTTGGAGATATTGCAAAGAAAATATCAGGAAGATGAACATAGGGTTCGGCACATCAAAGCCCTAGATGAGCAGACCCTGAGGAATGAAGTAGCTCATTCCATGGTTAGTGTGCAGTTACTTGAAGACCAACTTCTCCTGAGCATAGCCAGAATAGAAGTAATTAGAAATCAGGCTGCTAAATTTGAAATAAATATTCATTTCTTAGAACCTTCCGAGTTCGAAAGCATTGCCTCAGAGGCTTCAGCATGGAAGAAGTTTTTGAATAGTCAAGCGGGACCCTCCTCATAAGCCTTTTATTTGTTTATTGGAATATATTTTAAATTCTATAAGCACTTAATGAAAGCAAAGCATGCGAGGTGAAGCATTGGGGAAGCCCCCAAGAGTCATTTGTGGGAAGCCCAACAGTTTTGTTCTTTTTGTATAAATATAGAAGATTTAGATAAGGGAAGGAATTTTTCCCAGTTAGATTGGTGAAGACATATTGTAAGAAGAACTATTGCCTTTTGCAATAGATAATTATAGTTTGCCTGTTGGTGAAAGCTTGGTGGAATGTTCAAATGTTGTGCTATGGATTTGTTGAAGAGGAACTATTTCATTTTCAGCTTTTTGTCCATTAACTATAAGATCGTTCTAACTCTTTGAACCTATGTTCTTGCATGAATGTTCTTTGGTTTATTTTATGAAAATTTCCACTATGAGTAATGAATGTTGTTCATAAACAATTAGCTATCTGGTTGTTCAAATATCTTTAAATGTTCATGTGTTTTGAAAGAAGTATCATCTATCTGTGATTTTTCATAATGCATGTACAAAATACATTACTCATTAATAAATAATAATCTTGCTCCCTCGGAATAGGTTAGGTAGTTAGTTTCAATTCCTTACTGTGTGTGATTCAGATGCAAGATAGTCTAAGACGAGAGGTAAGAACCTGCGCATCACATTGTGAGCACTCCTTGCATTCTTAATCAATCTGTATTTAGATAGGAACTTGCATATCATACTTAAAACTAAAAACGCAAAAATATACATGGTGGACCGGGTCGCAACCAGTAAAACCTTTTATTTTTGTTACTTGACCTACGGTAGCCGAACCGCAAACCGAACGGATTCCCTACACCAAACAGTCACGGGCTAGTTGGGAACATTGACTAGGGAGAATCCCTTGCTATTGTTTCCTGTGAATTTCCAGGCCTCAACAATTTCAGGCGCTAGAAGGAGGGCCACCAGTGCATTGCTGGCCTAGGAAATCCATTTCCTCGAAATAACTCCACCAGTGATAATTTTGAAAGAAGTTTATTTCCTGATCCAAATACTGAAGATAATAGAGAAAATTTGTTTGATGTGGACAACCAAGAGGTAAATGATCTGAGAAGACACACACAGGATTATGTAAAGAGTATTGGAGGATTACCCATTACTCCTTATTTACCCCGAAGAGGATACAAGAAGAAAGACCGTCCCATCTTGGAAGATTCAGTGTTGGTTGGAGATTTCGAAGAGTTAGTTGAAGGAGCATTACAGGAGGTTGTCCAGCCTTGGAATCAAATAGGCCCAAACACACTTTATTGTTCACCTGTGTAAACTCATATTCCTTCACCCCCTCACTCTCCACCCAGACTCATGGCAGGTGTAAATGCAAATCAGCCACCTAACCTACCAAATCCACCACCTACTTGGAAAGTCAGATCACCCTTAAACCTTACACCTTCATTGCATGACTTACCTCAAGATTTTGAGAAGTTGCTGCCTAATTTTGATCCAAATAAGAAGGTTGTAGTAGATGACCATTTGCAAAGTTTTTGTTTGATGATAGAAAGATTAAGGGTTGGGGAACATGAGGATGTAGTTTGTAGACTTTTTCCACACACCCTTAAAGGAGCAACAACATCGTGGTACTTTGGTTTGCCTGCAAACTCTATCCCAGATTGGGATACCTTTGAAAGTATTTTTAGAAGTAATTATGCAGCCCAAAAGATGCATGCAGCACTAATGAAAAGCTTAGGCACTTTAAAAAAAGAAAGGAAAGAAAAGGTACACAATTTCACTCAAAGCTTTTCTGCTTACCTCAAGAAATTCTTTGCAACTAATAAGCCCTCTGATAAAGTTTTGATTGAGTATTATACCTCAGCTTTAGGTCCTAACTTGGCTATGTTCACAAAATCTCAAGTTAAGCCTACGTCAGCAAAGACTTATGAAGAAGCAGAAAGAGTAGAGGTTGAAAAGGAAAGTATAGAGGATTATCTCGAGCAATCTGGAGAAAAAACATCCAAGGAAAAAGCCTTATTGTTGTTGAAACCTAAAGAAGAGAAATCACATGATTTTGAGGGGATGTTAAAGATGATGCAAAAGCTTTCCAACAGAATAATAGATTTGGAGAAGGAAAAAGAAGCTCAGAAATCTTATAAGCCTTACTACAAAAAAAGGGAGGATAACAACCAATTCAAGACACATCTGCATGGTTCAGCATCAATGAATCTGACAGAGGTAGGGATGGATAATTTTTGCACTTTTCACCAACAACCCCATTCTGAAAAGAATTTTCCTCAATGGTTAAATTCAATGACATTGGTAATGAATCACCTCTTGGATTCTAAATTAACTGAGGATGGTGATGAGGAGGGAAAAGGTAATGAGACCATAGAAAAACAAGAAAATGATACCATGTTTTTATGGGATTGTGTCTCGCTGTTTGATACAAAAAAAAGTACTCTTAAACCTGAGAATATACCAATGACAACAAAAGACATGAATTTGGTAAATAAAGACAGTTCAATAATCTCAAAGATTAAGAAGTTGCAAGAGAATGTCAGGAATTAGCCGAAGAACAACGTTGAGGACAAAGTACCCGAAATTACCATTATCAGCCAAGATCCAGAGCCAATCAACAAGCCTACTAAGCCTATGGAAGAACAAGTAGGTGTTAATAAAGAAAATACTAAAAGGCCTGAAGAACCAGAGGAAGTGATACCTACTGAAAACCAACCTGTGAAGGAATATGTCGAATCAATTGGGGAAGGGAAAGCTAGAACCCCACCTTTCCTTTTGACTCTGGAAATTTTGAACCATAAGGTGCATAATTGTCTGGTAGATTCTGGATCAGCAGTGAATGTTATGCCACTCGCAGTTTGCAAAAAAATTAATGGGAAGTCGAAACTTACTGCTTGGGAATTCACTCAATTAGATAGAACTAGTATCAAGGTAGTTGGGGAAATGGAGAATGTTCTCATTCGTTTATCAGTAAATAACAAGATATGTCAATTTATTGATATTGTGGTGGCTGACATACTGGATGGGTATGGACTCATTCAGAACCAAGACTGGTCCACAATGTTAAAGGGGTATTTTGCTTCAAATTGGTCACATTTATGGTTTCCTCATAAAGGGGTCCCAAATTGGATCAAAATTTTAAGGGAACCTTACATGAAGAACACTATCACTAAGTTGGAAGAAGGAAATGAATCTGCAAATTCTGTTTTGTGGAATTGTCTAACGGAGCTTGAACTAAGATATCATGCATCAGACGAAGTTAGCAGTATGACTGACACTCAGCCTGATCTCCTTCAAGGTTCACAGGATGATGAGATTGATTGTAAATCGGTAGACATAGTGTCAGTTTCAAAAATAGCAGAATTAGATCACGATTAGGTATCTCATGTCTGCAATCAAGCCTTGCCCCTGGACTCATAGGTTGATAGATTTTTAGGGGTGGGCACAGAACTGATCAGGTTGTGGTTGGTTCTTGAATTTTATTTTTCTTTTGATTTGATGACCTTGTACATAAATCATTTGATGCAGTTTTACTTTGATTTACCACTTTTATTTCTGGTAATTTTGGTTTGTTTTGAATAAAAGAGGCAAATTTTTGGTTGCATGGAAAGCATCAGGGTTCTCGATTAACTGAAATCTTCGCGATAAGACTGTATGTTTTATTTTGAAATGATAGAATTTCTTCTAGTAAGTAGATTTCCTAAATGGATATGCACTCATTGAAGTCCTGCTTAACCCCTGAAAATAACTCAAAATGAAGAGCTCTGGAATACTATTTTGAGGCTCCATCCATCTCACATCTAAGATGTCCTAGGGAGTGATAGCAATAGACCCACAGAAAGGAAGCAAAGGTAAACAGTTTATTATATATAAATGATCCCATGCCATGATTTTAAAAGCCTAAAGGCTATTAAGAGTCAAAACTCCTAAAAAAAGTAATACATATCAAATAAAGTATCAAAAACGTGAAAATAATCTGCCAAAAGTTCTTCTTCATCCGTGAGCTGAAAAGTAAATACATCTCTCACAAAAAAAGAAAATATGGATAGAAGAGCCTAAATAAAATTTAGAAAGAAAGGCAGATGGAGGACTCAAAAGAACAAACATTCAAAGGGCACAAAAGTGCAATTGCCATGGGAATGAGGAACAAATGAATAGTTCTATTTACCATATGTTATGATCATGTGGTTTCCAAGCTAGAAACTACCCAAAGACAGAGGTAAAATAAAACTCACCTACTAAGCCTCATAAGAGTTATCCGGACTTTTGAATATTTTGGGTATTCTCATTTCCAAAGAATGGACTATCCTAAATGATTCAAATGCATGTGTTTTCCATCTTAGGAATACAAGCATATAGAAGAATTCAACTTATGAGCTAAATGATTAAACAGTATTTTATAGGGAAGAAGTCGATTCAGAAATCTGGGGTTCACCCGGTAGTCACCAATTCTTACAGTTGCAACATTTTCCCAAAATTCAAAAAAATTTGGGACCCTCCTTTTCTTTTTGTTCAACTCCTTGGTTTGTTTGATGTTTGCACAAAGATTACTTTTATGCCAGCGATGTTTTACGGTTTGAATTGATTTTTCCTTTCATCGAAATTGTTTTAGATTTTTGAGTCGGGAGTCCAGTTATCTTCATGCCCACCGTTGCGGAAAAGAACAGGACATCAAGTCCGATTCAAGTGTTATTGATCTCTCATGCATTTTTCTTTATCAGCAGTTGTTTTGAGATCTCGTCGGAACATTTGTCTCTACGTCTTCCATTGTTGCGGAGGAGGTACTACGAAGCTTCCCGAGGATTGTTTTAACCTTTTTTGATCCCACCATTTTGACTCACAAATCCTTAGGATTTTAGCTCTCATCGTCTGGGGAGAGCATTTCTCTGGTTTTCTTCCGACATGCTGAGGTTTGGTTCCTTAGAATGATATTGGTAACTTGAATATGAACCCCAGAGTAGTTTAGGTTCAGAATGCACTATCTATGCAGAGTTTGATGCGAGCGTTTTTCATAAGAAACAACTTCCTCTTGTGTTTTATCTGAGCATACAGTGAGTCAAATGCACTATCACATGCAGTATCCTTCGCTTGGGAGTAGGCACCATATTTTTCCATGGAGTGATTTAAGTCATAGCGTCGAGAGGGGGTTTTGATATTGTCTTCTACTCAGCGAGAGGAGAGGGATATTCTTTGTTTTAGAAAAAGCCATAATATTTTAAGTTGATTCTGCAAATAATGGTTCTAAGTTGTTTTTAGCCTTTTGGGCAGATTGTTTTTATGCAGGAACATTTGGTTTTTTAGTATTGTTTGTTTTGTTTTCATAGCCGCAATCATGTTTAGCATAGACAAGGTAAAATGCTCATACATTTTGTCTCCATTTTTTAATGTCATCGAGGAATGGCCCAACAGAACCTAAAAGCAATTTCTGTGCATGACAGAGAAACTCTTCAGAATCTGAGATGTCTAAACAACAGAAGAAGAAGGCTCCTATAGTGCAGGAGGAACCTGAGATTGAAATTGTCACCAGAATTGAATACACTTACAAAGATACCAAATCCATAGTGGGTGTGGAACCTGAATATAAATGGGCTGAATTTTACAAACTAATAACACACCAGGAGGTACCTGACACCGGTTTTGAGGAGGAAACCATATATGAAAACATAGAGAGACCTGCCTTGATGAGAGTGGCTACTAGACCTAATATTTTTCCATGCTTAGAGGTGATTGGGTGGATTCTTCCGAGGGCAGATGTAACAACCATGTTTTTGGAAAATGTTGATAAAGAGGGTTATGATGCCTATAGCCCTAGGTATGTATCACTGGCCTATCACTTGCCAGAAGCACAAGTATACTTGACTGAAGACTGGCTAAAGGAAATTAAGATGGACCTAGTTGAGACACTGAAGAGAATGTTGGTTCCTAGCAAGAACTTCAAAACTAGGCCATCCGGGGAATATGATACTGCTACCCTAATAACCACTTAAAGGTTCATTGCCCTGATGCTGAACAGTATTTTCGGGAGGGCCCATGGTAAAAGCTTCAAGTTGGAGTGGGTGCATATCATCTTCTATGTTGCAACATAGGGGACAGTGTTCAACTGGGAAAACATTGTGTCCAACAGCCACTCAGCCTGCATTGCTTCAGCATTAGGAGGGGTATCCCAGAAGAGATTAGAGTTCTACATGAGCTCTATACTGATTGATTGTATACTATGCAACTAACCCTTCCCAAACTTGAGGTGTATATGGGACCGAGAGAGAACACCAGTCTGCTTAGCTTACAAGCCACTGTGGGCACACAAATACCACAGTCACTATAGAGAAGTGTGTGAGCACTTCATCATGCCATTATATACATTGATCTTCTTAAAAGAGTGTAACTGTATGTCGGAGGAAGAATTGCAGGTGATTGAGGAATATGCAGACTACTACTTAACAGAGGATGGATTGTACTTCAGAATGTATGGATGCTCCAGAGCACCCTCACTACTGCCAAAGTATGCCACTGACTATGTAGTGCATAAGGAGGAAATTAGACAGGTATTCTTTGATGGTGTAGGGAGTTTTTTATTCGAACCTAAGAAAGCGGCTTACCCTCCTTTACCCTTCAGGTTGGGAAGCTATAAGTTCACAAGGGTGAATAAAGTTGATGAATTCATGGAAGAATTGGGGAAATGAATTTCCACAGGAATGATTCCCGGAATAAAGTGGCAGAGCACTACAAGGCGGAAAATGTACATTTTGAATACACAAGCCACTGGGATAAAGAAGAATCCATTTTTCGTAGTGCAAAAAATATAACAGCCTCAAGAAGAAGAATTAAAAATAAAATCACCATCAAAGGTGGGAAAGGACAAGATGAGCAGGAAAAGACAAAGGAGGATGAGGCTAGGAAAATAAATAAAGATGTTAGGAGACTAGCACAGGAAGCTGAAAGCTGGCTCAACGGTGAGGAGGAATAAAAGAGAAGAGTTGAACAATAAGAAGCTTGAAAAGCAGAAGAAGCTACCTGGAGTGAAGAGGAGGAAAATAAAATAAAATTGGATGAGGAAATAAAGAAACAGGAAGCGAAAAGACTAAAACAGATAGGGGCAGTGACAAAGAAATCAGCTTCTGATCCTATAGAAATTCAGGCTCAGGACTTGGGTAATTCTGATATTCAAGATCCTGAGGCAATTGTTGGTAGCACAATAGTATAGGCTATGGTCCCTACCCTAAGACTAATCCCTTTATAGCAAAAGAAAGGGGAGGAGGTGCCAGATTTCAACACTATTTTTATGATAGGGAAAGGAAAAGAATAGTGAAGAGGACCGAGAGAAAGGTCGATACTGGGGGCCAACCAAGTAAAATGATAAATGATACAATGGTAGTATATGGGACAAACAAGGACCCCAGATTCACCATCAGATTTGGGGCTGCATCGATCCATGCTTCTGAGGACAATGTAGATCGAATAATGACTGATCTTGAACAGTCAAAGAAGTCTACTACCTGGCTAGAAGATACCCTGAGAAGAGAGAGAGGAAAATAATAGATTGAAAAGAAATTTTGAAGACATACAACATGAAATAAAGTCTTCAAAAGCTAAGCTCCAGTTCCTCCAAGTATAGAAGAGATATTTGGAGGCTGCCCAAGGAAGTTTGCAGGAATTGCAGCAGGAATGTCAAGGGTTGAGGACAGAAAAGGAGCAGCTGCTAGGTAAGATAGGGGAGTTGGAGCTACAGAAAGCTACCTTGGAGGAATCTGAGAGGAAATCTCAGTGGCAGACTAAAAATCTTATAGAATAGGTCGCCTCATTGACAGCAGCTCTAGAAGAGGCCAAGGAACAACAGGTCAGTCTTTAGCCTTTCAAGGAGCATGTTCTAGCCAAAAGGAGCAAGATGCACCAGGTACAAGTAGCCATAGAGGAAGAAAGGTGCAAGATTTTGTAGGTGGAAAATCAGCTAGAAGAGATTTTGGAAACCTATTCATATTTTGTAGATAGATCATAAGATATCTTAGAAGTCCTAATAGGAAGGATGGCAAGATTAGAAATGAATGAAGAAACACCTTCACCGGTCGTTTCCATCCATTGCGCGCTTCCTTTGATTCTATCACGCATGTGGCGCATTTTCATTGGTTGTGCAGGAAAATTTCCTTCTTATGCCCATTTCCTTGGGCCAACAGGCCCCCAACACTCACCTGTGGCTCGTCCCGAGCCAATAAGAAAGGGACATATGAGCAGCCTGATCTGCACGGTATCCACTATCACTATTCTATTACAATTATCCTCTGATTTCTCCTTCCACTATTCTAATTACCTCTCTCTTAGCTTTGCTCTCTGTAATTATATACAGCTCTTGTCTCTCAAATCCATTCTGTAATTATGAATAACAAAAATCTAACCTTCTAACTATTACATCTCTCCTATTTACAACATTTTACATGACCCCACTGGGTCGACTGCTTACAGGAAGTCTATTAACTATCACCATCAACCACCCCCCTAAGCTACAGCTGTGGTGATCATGTCTCAAAATGAGGCACTAATAGCCTTAATTATAGTGTGCTTTCACTCGTGTGGCGTCCTCCGACTTAAGTCGGCTTCTGTACCCATGACCTCCCTATTGCTTTCCAGTCGTTCCCCCTGTGTGTGCTTCTGTCCTTGCCTTTTCCTTTTCGCACACTTCTCTGCTCTGCCTTCACAGGTTGTTTCTGTCTGTCACACTCTTCCTTTGCTTCTATCACACATGTGACATGTTTTCCTTGGCTGCACACACGAAGTTCCTTCTTATGCCCCTTTCCCTGGTCCAACACTCACATAGAATCATAGAGAATTAGCATAAGGAGAGAAGAAGAAGAATTAATGAACACACATTAATGAATGATCAATAAATGATAATTTGATATTATTACATAGGTAATACATCCTTATAAAGGAAAAAGAAGTTTCTAGAAGACAACTCAAGCTAGCTCATAAAGCAGGCTTACTAATTATGATAAACCCCATAGTTGCCTAAAGCACTTTCCCAATATACCAAGAATCTCATGAATTAGCAATAGCATGTGTGAGTGATTATGAGTGAAGGAAATAATTTCCAATCCTAGAAAATGGAGAGAAAATAATGGAGGATGGGTTGGCAACAAATAAAACCAGTTTCCTAGTTGACTAGCTTCACCTTATCCACAGAAAAGCAGGATAAAGCAGATAAAGTAGGATAAAGCAAATAAAATAAAATAAAGAAGAATTTGTTGTAAAGTATAGTTACCAATTTTGGATGGCCATAAAGTGGTCAAGATCAACCAAGAATCAGAAATAAATCATTCCTAGGATATAGATGGAAAGTGTTGACTCTAAGGTGCAAGTGGATTCCAAATATCTAAGCTAGTGGGTAGGAAATTAATCAAATAATGATTAATTAATTTATGAGTGGGTTTATTATATTCCAACATGGACCTTCTTCAAAAAGGAATATTAGGTTGAAGACATGAACCCTCCTTGGAAAAAGGGGGAGTAGGTTGATAATATGAAACTTTCCAGGAAAAGGGGAGTAATGATGAGATTGAAATCCATGATGGATGACAGTGATGATGGTCTAACGTTTATTTTTGGACTATAGTATCCTCTCTTGAGGATGGCAAGTATAACACTGTCTTCATGAGAGTGGACCTTACTAGTTAAGGATGGCCCTGCATATGTTACTCTCATGGAGAGTACCCACATTTAGTTATGGATACCATAGAATAACACCCACTTAGGAGTGGTCCTAACCTTAGTGGTATGGATGTTCTACGATGAGTCCTCACATACAACAGGACTGACATTTTGTATGCAGTCAAGATCTACTCTGCAGACAATACTCTTGTATGGAGAGTATGCCTACATTCATAGGTAGATGCCATAGAATAAAACTCGCTTGGGATTGGTCCTAACATGTGTGGTATGGATGCTCTATGATGAGTCCTCATGGATGTCGTAGTATAACACTCACTTGGGAGTGGTCGTAACCTATGTGGTATGGATGTTCTACTATGGCCCGACATTGTGTATGTGGTCGGGATATTCTATGCAGACAATACTCTTGCTTGGAAGAGTATGCCTACATGTAAGTGTAGATACCATAGTATAACACTCACTTGGGAGTGGTCCTAACCTGTGTGGTATGTATGGTCTATGATGAGTCCTCACAGATGATGGGGCTGACACTGTGTGCAGTCGAGATCTACATTTCATTGTAGACAATTCAATTTATTGATTTCATGGATCATGTTGATGGAGGATTGCATCATCCTTGGACTTATGTCCTAAATTGATTGGGATTGATCATACCACAAACAGATCATATGTACTGGAGGTAGCGTGGTGAAAAAGGATCAAGTAGATCGAATTATAGCAGTGAAGGGTCAAGTAGATCAAAGTGCAGTTTCAAAAGATCAAGAAGGATCGAAGTGTTACTGCAAAGGATCAAAAGGAACGAAGTGGTGCTACAAAAGCATCAAAGTGCTGCTATAAGGGATCACGAATATCAGAAGGCCACTCCAGAAGATCAAATTTTTGTTGCAAAGGATCAAGAAGATCAAAGTGTTGCTTCAAAGGATCGAGAAGATCGAAGTGCTGCTGCAAAGGATCAAAGTACTCCAAAGGATCAGAAGATCAAAGTGTTGTTCCAAAGGATCAGAAGATTGAAGTGTTGTTTCAAAGGATCAAAATATCGAAGTACTACTGCAAAGGATCAAAAGATCGAAGTGCTTCTATGAAGGATCGAAAGATCGAATTAGCATTTCTATAAAAGGATCATGTGTTGCAGAAGATGAAGGGTAACTATTCCAGTTACTGTTATGAAAAATTTCATGTGATGTATAGATGTATTACCTCAATGTACCATTGTAATTGTCTCTATGTTCTCCTATAGTCTATGATGATGTTGTCAGTAGAAAAACCTTCTCATTAAGGGGGAGTGTTGAAATATTGTAACTTCAAAGGATATTCTAAATATATTTTACTGATGTAACACAAGGGAGATTTTATTAATCCTCCAACGGGGTGTTACTATTGTTTTTGGTCATCATACAGTCATGAGGTAAATCCTCCACTGGTGTCGGGTCTTTAGTACCCTAATAAATAATATAATATACTATTTTGAGTATTCTTAGGTGAAGTCAGCCTAGACAGTTTATTGGGGCCAACTTGTCTAGTGTAAAATTCAGTTGACTTATTGTGTATAAATAGAGGAGATGTGGTTCTTATTTAAACACAGACTCACTCACTTGGGTAGCTCATAGGAGATACGGAGAGACAAAACATAAGGAGGAGAACACCTATTTTTTAGGTTGTCTTTTATACATCTTATACAGAGGAATTTTTGTTGGGTTTTATTCCCCTTGAAGGTTTCCCATGATAAATGCTATGTCTATCTTGTGATTTTGTTTGTATCGGTGATTCTTGATATGTTGCTGATGTGATTTTGAATTGAATACTTTTGAATCTAGTCTATCATATGAAATCATAACATTTGGAGGACCCTTAGACTCTCTCTGTTTTGATGACTTCAGATGAAGATTCTAGACATACTAAGATGGAGATCCTGTTGTCCATAGCAGATATCACTTATCAAGCTACTCTTGATACCATTATAAAGCCTAGTCCTTCCTCTTTGTAGATAGAGGAGGAGAACACTTTTTCACTTCCTGCTTAGGAATTTGTGTTGTCACACTCACATGACTGCTTCGATCATGTTTTTCCTTCTAAGGAAACGATTCTCAAAACCATGAATGGTTTGGAAAGGCCTTAGGAATATTTTCACCATCACTCTTACTTCCTCCCGGAGCTTGAAAGAATTGAGTGTGATTAATTTATTGATACCCTTAGCGAGAAGGTGGGTAGTCCCATGGTCCTACTAGGAACTCATGGTATATATTCCGAAAGGAACATGGCTAATTTTTCACCTACTATCCCTATCAACATTTCTCAAAGTCCTGGTAAGGTTGAGAACGTTTACATTGGGGAAGATTGTTCTCTCGATGAGATTCAGGCATACACTAATATTTTTAAATAATTTCATGATGTCTTTGCTTGGTCGTATGATGAGATGCTAGGAATAGACCCTCAGATTGTCGAACATGAGATTAAAACTTACCTTGATGTTAGGCATGTTCAACAGTGCTTACGCGCAATGAATCCCTGTAAGGCACCTGCCATTGAGGAAGAGATGGAAAATTTATCAAGGATGGATTTATCTATTCGGTTCCCTTGACTAAATGGGTATCCAACCCCGTTATAGTTGATAAGAAGCAAGCGACCATCCATATATGCATTGAATTCAGAGACCTGAACAAATCATGTGCTAAAGATAACTTTCCCACACGATTCATTGATTAGATTTTGGATGAGTGTGTGGGAACCGAGGTATTTTTGTTCATGGATGGTTTTTCAAGATACATTAATCAGATTCAAATCAAACATGAGTTACAACACAAGATAACTTTCATTTGTCCTTGGGGTACTTTTTCATACCGAAAAATTCCTTTCGATATTAAAAATGTTGGAGCTACGTTTCAGCAGGCGATGACCTTTCATTTTTACAACCTTAAGGGAATTATTGAAGTCTATCTGGATGATTTAGCTTCTCACTCTCATTTGAGAGTGGATCATCTAAACCATTAGTGCTTGGTTTTTGAGAGATGTCATTGTTATCAAATTCATTTGAACACTTTGAAGTGCATGTTTTGTGTGAAAGTAGGTCGGTTATTGGGATTTGTCATTTCTAAGGAGGGGATTAGGGTTGATCCTCTTAAGGTTGAGGAAAAAATTTGATTGCCTCCCTCGTGCACTATTAGACACCTTTGGGGTCTTCAGGGGATGGCTAACCTCTCATGAAGTTTTGTTTTCAACATTCCCAATTTGACCAAGGGTTTCATGCACCTTTTGAAGAAAGACACTCCTTTTATATCGGATGAGAGAGCCCAAGAGTCTTTCAATGCATTGAATAAATACTTGGAATCGTCTCCCATGCTTAGTCCACCTAATTGTAGCTATGATTTATTGTTATACGTGGTCACATCTTAAGAGACGATTGGAATTGTTTTGGGTCAAGAGGACGATGAGCCTCAAGAGAACATTGTCTACTATCTTAGCTGAAACCTTGTTGATGTTGAACTTCATTACACTCACATCGAGAAGATATCCTTAGCTACCACATGTGATTCAACAGTTGAGCCATTATATACTCCTTTTTCAAACTACGGTTGTGGATCATTTCAATCCATTTCAATTTATCCTAACCACACAGATGTTAGGGGAAAATATAATAAATGGATTGTTATCTTGCAAGAGTTTGATCTCAAATTTGTTTTGGAAAAATCAAAGAAATCATTGATCTTTGCAGAGCTCATGTCATATTTTCCTAATTTGGACGAGGTTGAAGTTCATGAAGATTATTTTGTTTACGAGCATATCTTCCTCATCCTAATGGTTGACCCTTGGTATGGTGACATTATAGTTTATTTTCATACTTTGAAGGTCCCTCCTCACCTCTCACAGGATGAACATCGACATTTACGACACGTTGCTAAGAACTACTTCATTTCCAGTGACTCCTTGTAACATCATGGGGTGGATTCTATTTTTCTTCGATGTTTAACTCATGAAGAGGTTGAGGCTATGATTAATAATTGGATGTGTGGTGGTCATTTATCTGGGATTGCTACAGCCAAAAAAATTGAGAGCGGGTTATTACTGGTTGTCGATATTTAAAGATTGTGTTAATGCGGTCAAGTGGTGCCGCCCTTGCCAGGTGTTTTCACATAACATCTGTTCACATCCCGCCATGTTGTGCTGAATATTGTAACTTCAAATGATAGTCTAAATGTATTTTACTGATGCAAGCCAAGGGAGATGTTATTATTCCTCCAACAGGGTATTACTATTATATTTGATCATCATAGAGTCATGAGGTAAAGCCTCCATTGTAATTCGGGTCATTAGTACCTCAATGAATAATATAAAATATTGTTTTGAGTCTTCCTAGGTGAATTTGGCCCAAGAAGTTTAGTGGGGACGACTTGTTTAGGGTAAAATTTAGTTGGCTCAATGTGTATAAATAGAATTGTTGTGCTTCTCATTTTAACACACTTAGACTCACTTGTGTAGTGCATAGGACAGAGAGAGACAAAACAACAACGAGGAGAATAATTTTTTTGGTTTTATATCTTATACATCTTATACAGAGGAAGTTTTGTTGCATTTTCTTCCCCTTGAGGGTTTCCCAGGATAAATATCGTGTCTATTTTGTGATTGTGTTTCTATTAGTGATTATGGATATGCTACTGCTATGAATTTGAAATGAACACTAATGATATCTAGTATATCATATGAAATCTTAACATGGTATCAAATCTAGCATGATTAGGATAGATTTCACAAGGTGAAACTCCCGCTTCTCCCTCTCTGGAAGAAATTAGGGTTTCCACAAATTTTGGAGTTTGGAATATATGCTTGCATATAAATTTGCACCTCCCTAGAGCACATCTATTAATCCCAAGATCAAAATTTTGGGGTGGTTGAATCTCTAGGAAAGACAAACCCTAGTTTGGTAGTGAACTAGAAATCTACAGAAAACCAGAACCATAAATTCTGTATTGCAGCAACCTCGCAAGTAGGATTTGAAGGGTGACTATTTGGGATCTCCATAAATCAGTTGGACCAACCAAATCACCTCATTCAAGCACATCTGCTGGTAAGTTCAGCTTTTCATTTTTTGAATTTTCAATTTTTAGTGACCTACTAGATAGGATGGCCCTGAGCACTAAGCTTAAAGACAAATTGGAAGGAATAGAAAACTTCCTATCATGAAAATACAGGATTGGTCTCATTCTTAGAAAGAATGGCCTTCAGAAGTACATCAAGGATGAAATTGCAGAACCAATAGAAGTTGAAACTAAGGAGAAGCATGAACAAGACCTAGTCAAGGCAATGAGGATCATTGTTGACTCTATTAAAGATCACTTGATCCCTCAAGTTTCATCTAAGAAGATACCAAGGTTGATGTATGATGCTCTCTCTAGAATGTATGAAGGAAGGAACATCAATAGAAATATGAATCTGATAGCTCAACTAAAAGGTACCAAGATGAGAAAAGGATAATTAGTTCAAGAATACGTCACAAGGGTCTCCTAGTTCAGAGAACAACTAATTACTATTGAAGACACCATTGATGAGGATGAATTATTTATGAATTCTCTTAATGGTCTCACTAGACCTTGGGACTCATTCATATAGACTCTGTGTGCTAGAAATGAAAGTATGAAGTTTAACATAGTATGGGAAGACTGCATTCAAGAAGAAGCTAGAGTAGCCAATAGAGAATCTCTACTTAGAGAAGAAGATCAAGCTCTAGCCACCCATACTAAAGAAAGGAGACAATCTATTGGAGCAATAATACATCCTTAGTATATAGTTTAGACCTTAGGCTAAATTGATTTTCATAAATTTCATTAATGTTCTATGGTTTAGACTTAGGAGAGTTAATCCAACAATATATTTGGTTAACTTGCCATGTTCACACCTACAAAAATGCCTATTTTTGTCAACCTATCCCATGTGCTCCCTCACTAATGCATTGGAGTGATACCTCATTGATTTGTGGGGCCCTGGCTTGATTAAGTGCACCTAGGGTGAATCTGGCATGTTTTAGCTCTCCTAGGAGCATTTATTGCCACCTAGAGCACCCCACTTGCCTCTATTTCCTCACCCATGCATGCCTTGGAGTCTTTAATGACCTAGCACACCTCACCAACACTCACACATCAATTTGAGTATGTTTGGGCTGAGTTGGGTCTCCATTGGTCCACCTAGGGGGGATTGAGGTTATTTCTCACATTGACACATGTACAACTCCAATTGGCTTCTAGAGCCACTTGAATTTGTCCATTGTATTATAAATGATGTATGATAATAATATGACAAGCAATCAACACCTTTCACATGTCTTGTTCCAGCTATTTTATGTCTCTTTGTTTTGTCTTGCAAGTTTTGTCAAACACTTTGATGTTGAAAATGTTCTAGATCATAGATCTAACTTGAGAAGCAATTTCTCACATGGTATCAGAGCTAGATGGATCTGCAGCAAATCCTGTGAGGTTGAGTTGTTGTTTAGGGCATATTTCCAGTTTATGTGAGTGTTTTTTATTGCAAGTTTCTACAACAACTTCATGGATTCGAAATTTGTTCCTCTCCTTTCCCCATTCAACTATTCTAAATGGAAGTTGAATATGTGTGCATATCTCAAGAGGAAATTTCTCTATGATTTGTCCATTGGTGCTGTGAGAGAACCATAGTCCTGTCAAGAGAAGGATGCTTGGCTTAATGACAATGATAGAGGCTATGGAACTATGTGTCTAGCTATACCTCCTACAATGCACTCCTTCCTTGATTCTGTTAATTACCCATTAAAGCTTTGGAGAAATCTAGATGAAGCTCTTGGCATGCCGCAATAAGATGTGAGCTATATGGAGAGAAAGCAAGTGGGCACCTCCTTATGTGTTCTTCCTATGATCTCGGCCTCATGCATTTCTCAATAAGCTATTCAAAATGAAGAAGAAGAAGTATCCAAAGATTCAGCAAATTATCCATCTCAAGTTCCTTCCTCTATAGCTTCCTCTCCTTGTCAAGAAGCTATGTTTCATGAAGAGAGCATACGAGTTGCTTCCATCACTACTGCTGAAGATTTACTTTCACCCTTCTCCTCTATGTCTTCTATTATGAATGGGCAAGATGTATTTCCAGTTGATTTCAATAGCGAGCCTTCTCTAGAAAATGGGTTTTCTTCAAATGAGAGTATTGGTTTGAAAAATGGAGATGTTTCCTCCACCATCACTAGTAGATTTCCTTCAAGTTCATATGAAGATGGAGAAACTTTTTGCATCACAATGGCACATTTTGGACTTTTGTTCCACATTCTTGCAGCTGATTACAACCTTCATTCGAAGTTGATGCTTCAAGATCCTTATGACTGGCTTGGGGTCACCTATTCTCAAGCATTTACAGTCTCTTTCATGTATGGCATCCTATTTGGCTTGAATTCCTCACATGGCATCCTGTTTGGTTCGAATTACTCACCTGGTGGTTCGAATTTCAAATCTGAAGAGTACCATTTTCTCTCCCATTAGTGAATTTTAGTTGTTCTACATGGTCTAATGATTCATCATGCAACTGTTCTTGAGTTGACTGAGCACATTCCACTTCTTCCCAAGGAGAAGATTCCTCTAGATATTTTTTAGTTTGGATGTATATGCATATTTTGTTCTTGTTTCATAATCCATTTTTTAGGGGAGGTTTTTCCCATGAGGTTTTCCTCCTTACCTATGTTACATGGATCAATAAATTTGTAAAAGGGTGACTTGTGCCTTAGTTTCCAAGGCCTCAAACACTAAATTGTATGAATTCTAGATTAAGGGAGGGTGTTGGAGCAGTAATACATCCTTAGTATATATTTTAGACCTTAGGCTAACTTGCTTTTCCCAAATTTCATTAATGCCCTATGGTTTAGACTTAGGAGAGTTAATCCAGCAATATCCGTGGTTAACTTGGCCTGTTCACACATACAACAGCATTTGGTTTGGTCAACCTAGCCCATGTGCTCCCTCATTAATGCATTGGAGTGCTACATCATTGATTTGTGGGGCCTTGGCTTAACTAAGTGCGCCTCAGGTGAATCTATCATGTTTTAGCTCTCCTAGGAGCATTTATTGCAACCTAGAGCACCCCACTTTCCTCTATTTCCTCACATATGCATGCCTTGAAGTATTTAATGACCCAACACACCTCACCAACACTCAAACATCAATTCAAGTCTGTTTGGGCTGATTTGGGTCTCCATTGGTTCACCTAGGGGGGATTGAGGTTATTTCTCACATTGACACATGTACAACTCCAATTGGGTTACAGAGCCACTCAAATTTGTCCATTGTTTTATAAATGATGTATGATAATAATATGAAAATAAATCAGCACCTTTCACATGTGTTGTTCCAACTATTTTCTGTCTCTTTGTTTTCTCTTGCAATTTTTGTCAAACACTTTGATGGTGAAATTGTTCTAGATCCTAGATCCAACTTGAGAAGCAATTTATCACACAATCAAACTTCAAAAAGATTAATCATAAACCTTCCAATAATAAGTTTCAAAAGAATAAGAAGGATTACTCAAAGTATCAATGCTACAACTGTCATAAGATCGAAAACCTAGCCAAAGAGTGTCGATCACAAAAGAAGAAGAACAAGAACAAGAGACATCATGCTCATCTAGATGAATATGAGGATGAATAAGAATGAACTCGAAAGAGACTAAAAAAAGATGAATATGTAATATTCTATGCACTCTCTAGGTCTATAACACCTAGAGAAGATACATGGCTTATTGGTAATGGTGCCTAAAAGCACATGACAAGGAAGAACCATACTCTTCTAAGACTTGAAGAAAATAAATCTCCCCAAAAACTATCATTGAGATATGACTATTAATATCCCATTAAAGGTATTGGTGAATCAAGCTACAAGCTTGACTCTGGTACTTCCATGAAAATGAAGGAAGTACTATATCTACCAGTTTCGAAAAATAACCTGCTTTCCATCTCAGCTATAGATAAGAAAGGATATAGAGTTTCTTTTATAGATGGACAAGTACTTATATGGTCCAAAGGAAAGACACTTGAATATGATTTGTTCATTCGAGAAGAAGGAGGAGGAGTGTATAAAATCAAAGGACATCCAGAGAAATCCCTTATCCATGAGACTAATAGCTCAAGTGAACTATGGCATAGAAGGATTTCTCACATAAACTAAAAAGCATTTCCCAATGTGAGGAAGGTGGAAACAGGGTTATCAGATCTGAATATTTATCATGAGGGTACTTGCAAAGGATGTGTAAGTTAAAAGAACATCAAGAATCCCTTTTCGAAAAGTGAAACAAATACTAAATGTACATTAGAACTAATTCATTCTGATGCATGTGGTCATATTCCCTCCACCTTAATTGGATATGAATATTATGTCACATTTATTGATATTATTCAAGAAAGAATTGGATATCGTTCTTGAAGAACAAGAGTGAAGTGTTCAGGAAATTCAAGGAATTCAAAGCCTTGATAGACAACCTTTCAGAAAAGAGAATCAAGACACTAAGAGAAGATAATGGTGGAGAACACAATTCAAAGGAATTTGAAGAATTTTGTAAGGAGATAGGAATCAAGAGGGAACTAACCACTCCCTATAATCCTGAACATAATGGTGTTATGGAAAGAAATAATAGAGCTATTATGGAAGTGGGGAAAACTATGATTCATGACCAAGACCACCCCATGCACCTATGGTCTGAAGAAGCAAGAACAACCATATATGTGTAGAATATATTATCTCACAGTGCTCTTGGATTCAAGAATATTGAAGAGATGTATACAGAAAAGAAACCTGAAGTGAGCCATCTAAAGATATTTGGCTACCTAGTATATGTGCATATTCCGAAAGAGAAGAGAACCAAGATGGATCATTTTGGAAAGAAACGAATATTTGTTGGATACTATGAAGTATCCAAATCCTTTAGGATATACAATTCAGGATTCCATCATATCGATATTAGTAGGTATGTAACATTTGATGAAGAGACAGCTATTAAGAAATCAATAAGGTGTCAACTTGAAGAAGTACATGAAAAGGATGTACCTTCCAGAAAGGTAGAAGTTGAACCCTCTGCTAAAATAGTAGCATCTGGTGTTCATGATATTGTAGAACCTCAGGAACCCCCTACTATGGATATCTCTCGAAAGAGAAAACATGCTTGGGTAAGAGATGCCATACAAGAAGAAGAGAGATATGGAGCTCTAGAAGTATCCACAAGAACCAACAAAAGATCAAAGCCATATTCCAGTTATGTAGATTTGATGTGTGACCTACTAGATCAAGAACCCATCAGCTATGATGAATCTCCTCAAAATAAAGAATGGGTTGAATCAATGACAGAAGAATACCAATCAATAATGAAGAATTATTTTTGGGATATAGTACCCAAACCGGAAAACAATAGTGGGGTATCTTTGGAATGGATATACAAGATAAAACATGTTGCTGATGGGTGTATTGAAAAGTACAAGGAAATAGTTGTGGCTAGAGGATTCTCTCAGAAAGACGGGATCTATTATGAAGAGACATTTGATCCAGTAGCAAGGTACAATTCCATCAGAACTATCATGACACTTGCTTCCATGATGAAGTGGGACTTACACCATATGGATGTAAAGACAGCCTTCATTAATGGTGTGATTGAGGAAGAGGTTTACATCGAACAAGCACAAGGATTTGAAGTCGAAGACATAGTGACTCATGTATGAAAGTTGAAAAAGGATCCGTATGGACTGAAGCAAGATCCTAGAGCTTGGTATGGTATAATATATATATTATTTACAAGCATGGGATTTACCAAGAGTAAAGCTGATGCTAACCTTTATAAGAAGATTATGGATGATGAACCAATCATACTATTATTGTATGTGGATGATCTATTTTCTGACTGGAAATGAGAAACATGTCAAAGATTGCAAGAAGAAGCTAGCTGAAGAATTCGATATGAAAGATCTTGGATTGATGCATTATTTCCCAGGGTTGGAAGTGTGGCAGAGCCCAGAAGGAATCTTTCTAAATCAGGGAAATTAGGTAGTAGAAATATTGAAAATATTTTATATGTTAGATTGTAAATCCATGGACACACCCATGGACACCAACCTGAAGCTGTTGTCTAATGAGAAATAAAAGTTAGTGGATATGACTCAATATAGATAGATTATTGGGTCATTAATGTATTTGACAAACACAAGGCCATATATATGCTTTATTGTGAACACCTTGACCCAGTATCTAGTTAAACTTAGATGGGTTCACCTGATAGCTTCAAAGCATGTGATGAGGTACCTTAAAGGTACAATAGATTTGGGACTTTACTATGGGAGAGATCGTGACTACAGATGGTATGGATATACATATTTAGATTGGGCAAGAAGTGCCACATACAAGAAGAGCACCTCGAGAGGATGTTATTCTCTGGGATCCACCATGACCTCATGGTTTAGTAAGAAACAGTCCAAAGTTTCTCTCAGTACAACTGAAGCATATTACATTGCAGCTTTCTCTGCTTGTTGTGAACCAATATGGCTTCGAAATATGATATCAGGATTATTTGACATGGAGTTGGACACCGTAGTAATTCTTTGTGACAACCATATTTATATAAAGATAATAGAGAATCTGGTGTTCCATGAAAAATTGAAGCATATAGAAATCCGATATTTTTATATAAGGGGTATGGCACAAAAGGGAGCTATAAAGATCCAGTATGTGAGTATCGATGAACAATTTGTTGATGTACATGCCTCTATCTCAAGTAAAGTTTGAATATTTCCATGACAAGCTTGGTGTAGTTAGAAAAGACCTTCCTCACAAGGAAGAATAGTGATGGAACTACAGATGATGAAGATATGGACCTTCTTCAAAAAGAAGGAACAAGTTGAAGATATGGACTCTCCTCAGAAAGGATGAACAGGTCAAGGACATGAACCCTCCTTGGACAAAGGGGAAGAAAGTTGATAATATGGATCCTCCCAGGAAAGAGGGAGTGATGATGATACTGACATCGATAATGGGATGACAGTATTGTTCTAGAGTGAAAGAGGAAAAGTGAACCTAAAGATGCTGACAAGGTATAAAATTCACTTATGGAAGATAGTATCGTCTCTTGAGGATGGAAGGTATAACACTCTGTTCATGAGAGTGGTCCTTACTAGATCAGGATGGCCATGCAGATGTTACTCTCACATGGAGAGTGCCCACATTCAGTTGTGGATACCGTAGAATAACACTTGATCAGGAGTGCTCCTAACCTTAGTGGTATGGATTCTCTACGATGAGTCCTCAAGGACTAAAGGGCTGAAATTTTGTATGCGGTCGAGATCTACAATGCAAACAATACTCTTGTATGGAGAGTATGGCTGCATTCATATATAAATTCCATAGAATAAAAATCACTTGGGAGTGGTCCTAACCTTAGTGGTATAGATGCTCTATGATGAGTCCTCACGGACATCGTAGTATAACACTCACTTGGGAGTGTTCCTAAGCTCATTGGTATGGATTTTCTATAACGAGGGTTGACATTTTGTATGCGGTCGAGATATGATATTCAAACAATAATATTGCATGGAAGATTATACCTACATGTGAGTGTAGATATGAAATATCCCTGATCTGATATACAGATCAAAATATTTACTTTCTGCAAATTCAATAAAAATTCTACTGTGAACTTGAAACACTTTTAGTGAAGTTCTTGACTAGGAAAATAAAGGTGTTTTCCTTAGAAACTTGCAGGCAGGGTAGGAGGTAAGGGATGCAACCAAAGGTAAATTTTAGACACTGAATTTTCTCTTCCCTAAAACATTTATATCAGGAACCATTTAGGTTTCATAATATGCTCCATGGAAACCTACTCCCACACTTCTGGGCCAACCAACCGTGAAACTAGGAAGAGTAGTTCAGTGCTTTCGACTAGAGGATTTCAAGAACTTATTTGAATTTGGTAATAAAGTTATCAGACATGTATACAAAGGTATATTCATGTTGGGCTAGGAAAGGAACACAAGAAAGAAGTTCACGCACAAGAAAACGCGCATCAAGCGCACGACAAGAAGGAAGGAAGGTCACGAAGAAAGCAAAGGGACTAGTGCAGGAGGAATAAATATGCATGTGATGAAGGAAAGGAAAGCGTATAGGAATATAGGTGATAACAGCTAGAAAAAGACAGGTGAATATTGTGGTTGTTAAAGATTTTGTCATCCTACGGCCACGCACATATGGAAGAATATTTGTAAGTCAGGCCGATAGTGCCTTGTGTCAATCCATGACAGCCTGTTCTAATGGCTGATCACGACCTGTAACTGATAAATAGTATGTAGTCAACACTGCGTGGTCTAATAGAAGATATAAATAAGAAGAACCCATTCTGTATAAGTGTTGTCGATTTTGTCATTGGTTGTTGCTATTGTCGTTTTTGCAAAGTTACCCAGTTTTGTTAAAGAAGTAAGGTAGAAGGGAAGAAGACTCAGAGAAGAGTCTAGTAGCAGTAGAAGGCTATTGAGCCATGGATCTTGCATCTGTGTGTAGAGACCACTAGAAGTAGAAGGAACCTACAGCTAAGTGCGTGGAAGGTAGATAAAAGAGTCGATCCATGTTGTGTGTAGGTCAGTAGGAGTAGATACAAGATTAAACCAGAGAGCATGAGAGAAAGAAGTCTGAATCATAAAGATATATCATAAGATTAGTTTGCAAGTAGTAGACTGCAAGGTTCTATATCCATTTCTCATGCTAGATAAAGAGCACCTTGGTGGTTTTTCCTAGATGGGTTTCCACATTATTCTTTCTGTTTAAATGGTTGTTTGATGTTGTACATGTCCATGTGAATGGTTTTTATTTTCTTACTATATGATGATGAGATTTTGTTGAATGCCTAGTACCATATTGTTAACTAGTGAATGAATAAAAGCTAAAGAATTGTTGGAATGCAAAAGAAAGTTTTAGTTAATTCCTTAAGTTGAAATATAAGTCACAAGTGTCCTGTTAGTTTAAAGGATTAGCTGTGTCATACAAGTTCCTCGAGTTGTTAAGGTTAAATACCAGGTCGTGTCACGTGTGCTGACATACAGTTGTGCTTAGTTGTGCAAGAACCGTCCAGCTGTCTAAGTTTCCCTCATCGAGCTCCTTGGTCACGCACCAAGGGGCTATAATCCCTCGTCAACTGTGAAAACATGGTTCTGGAAGTTACCCATTAGATATATCGGGTGAGACTATGCCTTCCTCAGAGGTGTCGCCGATGGATTTATTCTATCGGGCCGATGTCATGTGGTTTATTGTTGGTATTGTGGTGATGTTGAACCATGGGTCGACACTGGAAGGTGTAGAAGCCAACAAATAGTTCTATTTCTGGGACCCTTAATCATTTGAGTCAAGGGACATGTTGTGGCATCCGACGAAGAAAGAGATAGAAGATTGGCTGGACCCCAAAACGCTAGCGTTTGCACAAGAGGAAAGAGCAGGAACACGACTGAGTGCAAAGAACTAGGTAGATGAGTATATATATTCTGATATTCATGAGGTCTTATTCATAGAATTTCCTGTTATATTGTATGATTGGTTGACAAGATTGGTGACTAGACAGACAAATTTCCAAAGAAGAGAAGCTGTCGAATGGAGTGATTAGTTTGTTCATGAGGTAACAAGTGTAAGTAACGATATCTCTAGAGCTATTGATTTTTGGGTTGACAGTATCTTGCAAGGATACATTACTGAGTTCACAGTAGACACTATAAATTCATATAGTGAGGCAGAAAGAATTTTTTCCAAGGACCCTGAAGAAGGTATCTTCTATCTATCAATGCATGGATCAAGATGCTTGCCTATGAGAAGGGTATCTTGCAGTTGAGTAGTTGAATCATGTGCCTATGAAAGAGGCTATGCCGCAGACAAACTATTAATAAAATGGGAGAGGGTGAGCTAAGATGTTCTCTAGAAGTACAAAACCTGCACTAGAAGCAGGATTCCTAAGGAGTGGAAGGAGATTTAGATCAGGGAAAAGAAGAAAAACTGAAATAGGGTGACGAAATTTTAGTCTATTCGAGGAGATTGAACACAAACTTTGGTCTCATGAAGACAATTGGTATTGCGATGAAGATGAGGAATATAGCCCTATTTCAGAAGGACCAAATGACTCTGAAGACTCTGTTGAGACACCAAGGTCGGGACACAATTAAATCACACCAGCAATATCCCCACAGGTGAGGTCTAGAGTCTCATCCCCAAAGAGGACTACTAATACTGATAGCGTTGGTACTATGACCAATACATCGGAAGGTATACCTCCTTTGAACCCTTTATGAGAGAACCCTGACACCAACTTAATGGCTAGGGTAGACATTATGTTACCCACATTTAATGAAAATGGCACAGAAGATCCAAAATAACATTGGTTCCTCTACAAAGTTGATGGTTCGGTTAATCCATAATTCATACATAAAGAAGGCACAAATGATCACGACTCCGAGGGCTTGTGTGCTAGATTGGTTTATGAAGTTCAGTGCCGCACCGGTCGGAACACTACAGAAGACTTTGGATGAGACTCAAGCTGCAATGATCTCTGAGTTCAAAAAACCAAAGTCTGAGTCCCAATGCATCACTGATATCAAGGAGATAAAGAAAGCATAGGAAGAATCAGTATGGGACTTTGACCAGCGGTTTAAAACTTTGATGGCCAAGGTAAGTTTCCAAATGTCAGATGTACAACATAAAGAGTGGTTTATTGCTGCACTATTACCACACATCCGAGGGCCATTAATGAAACAAAATATTGAATCACAGATAGAAGCATTGGAGTTAGCAATGAATCTAGAGGCCTCTCCCATTGACGACGATGCCACAGAAATGGTAAAGATTCAATCATGGTTGGCTAATATAACAATACAGCTTCAAGAAATCAAGAATGGTAAGGAATCACAAGAATATTTATGGTGTGTGAAATGTAGAACAGACAGACACGCAAAGGATTATTGCCTAACCTTCATGAACTATATCGCGTCAGGTGCACTAAACCCATTAAATGGCCAGGGGATACCATGGTGTCACATATTCCAGTCTAAAGGGCATCATGATGGGGAGTGTTTATATTTACAAAAGTTTGTAAGTACCCCGTCAAACCTCTTTTGTAAATTTTGTAAGTCATTAGGACATGAAGAAAAAAATTGTAGAGCATACTAGCTCTTGAAAGAAAATACTGCTGACACCTACTTAATGAAAAATGAGGGACTCTCTCAGGATGAACCGGCACAAGCATCGTATCAACCTGTACAGTTCCCACCCAATCAATACCAAAATTAGTATCAACCTCAGTATGCACATCAACACCCATACGTGCAACAAAATCACTACTAGCAGAACCAATACCCACCACAGCAACCACACCCGCAAAGAAGGGGTGGTGGAAACTTTAGAGGAAGAGGTGGAGGAGGAGGATTTGGTAGAGGAAGAGGCCAAGTTACGTGCTATAACTGTGGACAACTGGGTCACTACGACAGACATTTCTTATAACTTATGAAGACATGTTCATACTGTAATGGATAGGACCATAATGTGGAGCAATGTCCTCAGTTGATCACAAAGTGGAAAGCAAGGACCATCACAGGACCTAACCCTGCACAGAATGCAAACCCAAATCCTAACATGAATTTTTGAATGATTGCAGCTAAACCACAAGATCTGAATGTCATTTTCATAACACGAGGAGGGGATACAACTCGAGCTGAGCAGGATAAATTACAAGAACAACTGCAACCACAGGTACGACGTGCGGCATAGAAGAATGTATCATTTGATGTCCAAGAACCAAAGAAAGTATTCTTGGAGTTACAACCAGAGTTTGTGGAGCCAACAGAACCATCGACATCAAAAAAAGTAAAGGAGACGCCTGAACGATTTCAGTGCATATTTCAAAAGAATGACCCACAAAAGGTTAGTAAGCTCAAATCCTTTTTTTCAAGTTGTCTAATGCTAATAGAAGATAAAGATGCTATTGTAGAACTAAAAGCAATAATAGAAGAGATACCCGTAGAGCCACGACCTAAAAATAAAGTTAACCAAGTGAGAACGAAGTTTAAAATTGACCATGAGTTAAGAATGACAACGTAGATAGGTGACTATGACATGAATTACATCATTTTAGACCTGGGATCTGATGTCAATATTTGGACACGAAAAACCTGGGAAAGTATAGGAAAGCCACAGCTGGACTGGTCCCCTGCCCAGCTGCAACTTACAAATCAAGTGAAGGTCCTACCCATTGGCTGGTTGAGTCAGGTCCCTTTAGACATTGAAGTATTATGCACATTTACGGAATTTGAAGTCATTAATATTGTTGATGACACAAACCCATATCCTGCATTATTAGGCATAGATTGGGATATAGACAACCAAACTATTATAAACTTCAAAAAGAGGATCCTCTCATTAGAGGATAATGAGATCAGAGTGGTGTCTCCCATTTATCTGTTAGAAGGACAGAGATACGTTGAGCCTATATATAATGATGGACATGCTGACTACCTTGACCAAGTATACAATGTTACTACATTACAAGAAGACTACATCAATCTGAAAGTAGATGGAAACCTAAGCTAGAAGAGTGCTAGTTCCTGCACATCTAACTCAAGGGAAGCTTTGGAGAATTGGAAAAATAGACTACATGAAGTCTCTATGAGGAGGTGTGCAAGAGTTACCAGGTCCGTACGACAGGTGGAGAACGAGCTGCATGAGCTACCCACCTATGAGGGTTTACCTAACCTTGTGACCTTCTTAAATGATTTTCAAGGACTTGTAATGGGGTCACAGTGCTTGTCCATGCTAGATCATGCACTAAAAGCTACACCTGCTAGATGGTGGGGTGTGCATAAGAAGCCTATAACAAACTGGCCATAGTGCAGAAGACTGATGGAAGTCAAATTTGGAGAAGAGTTCACCCTGGTAAACCATAAGTATTTAGGGTTAGCAAACCCTATGGAACATCTTAACCATTGTCACATCATATCTGCAGAATACCTGAGGTAGGAGTGGGTACATCATTTCATACATACATTGGAAATGACACCTAGAATCTGTTATGCATATATGGAATTGCGATAAGGAACCCAAGAGTGGGAAGATCTCTCTAAGAAGTTTGCACATACATTTGAATTTTCTGATGAGCACCCTACAGTTGATGTTGCACTTCAGGTCATAAAGGAGAAGATATTTGTTGAGATCCTTGTTGATGAGGCTAACTCTCAGTAGTGCAGTGCGACTATTCAACAATGGATGGCTAACTACAACCTAGCTGGATACCTAGATGATGATTCGACTAACATAAACATACCGAAATCTAAAGGCACACATGAAGTAGAAGGAAGTGGTATCTCAAGTGACAAGTTCCTTAAACCACTAAAGATTAAGAAAGTAAACATTGGGTCATCAAACAACCAAAAGTTCACTAATATAAGAGATTATTGGGATGAAGAGACAGTTGTGAAAATCATGGATTTACTGCATGAATATCAAGACCTATTCCCTACCAACTTCGTAAAAATGAAGGGAATAGTGGGAGACTTAAGGGTGATGAAAATACCCCTGCGACCAGATGCTAAACCCAATAAGCAACGACCATATAGGATGAACCCCAAGTAAAAAGAAAGGGTAAAAGTAGAACTAGACCATATGCTTAACGCTGGAATTATTGAACCTATTGAAGAGTCAGAGTGGATCAGCCCTATAGTGATCCAAGATAAGAAAACAACATGTGAAGTCAAGATCTCTGACGACTTAAGGAAGCTGAATGATGCATGCTTGCACGATCCATTCCCAACACCATTTATGGATGAAGTGCTTGAAAGTGTTGGAGGGAAAGAGATGTATTCATTTACTAATGGATTTTTGGGCTATCATCAAGTCAAAATTGCAAAGGAGGATCACCACAAAACAACCTTCGTCACTAAATGGGGATGCTACTAGTATACGGGTAACTCCCTTTGGACTCAAGATTGCACCTGCTATTTTTTCTAGAATAGTAATCTCTGCTTTAAAATATTTTATTCATAAATTTATTGAGGTGTACTTTGATGATTGGAATGTGTTTCTTCTAGGAAGAGACCATATTGAGAGTCTGCACATGATGTTGGACCATTGTCGCCAATATCAGATTGCTCTTAATTCTAAGAAATGTGTTTTATGCCCGCCATTTGGAATGTAGTTGGGTCACATCGTATGTCGCAATGGTATCTTGGTCAAACCAACAAATATTGTGATTATCCTGGACTTACCACCACCTACATTAGTCACATAACTCAGATCAGTTCTAGGACATACAGGCTACTACCAAAATTTTATAAGAGGATATGCAGCCATCACTGCGCCTATGGAGAAACTGTTGAAGAAAGATGTAAAGTTCCAATGGACAACGAATGCCAGGAAATATTGGATAAATTGAAGACTGTAATGGCCACCGCGCCAATACTTGTATTCCTGGACTAGAAGAAGGAATTCCATGTGCATGTTGACGTGCTGACTATCATGCTTGGCATAGTTCTGACACAACCAGGAGAGGGTGTGTTCGACCATCCTATTGCTTTTGCAAGTAGGAAACTATCAACAACAGAAAAGAACTACACGAATATAGAAAGAGAAGGAATTTCTATGGTCTATGTGATCTAGAAATTCTAACACTATTTGTTGGGTGGACATTTTCAGATGTACACTGACCATTCAGCACTGAAATACCTAGTCAACAAGCCAGTGTTAGGGGGAATATTTGTAGATGGATTATCCTATTTCAAGAGTTCGATTTTGTGGTCATTGTCAAACTAGGTCAATTGAATGTTGGACTAGACCACCTATCAAGGATAAAGAGTGGTGAAGAGCCAACCATCTTGGAAGATAATTTTCCCAAGCACAACTATTTGCGGCCCACATGATGGACGACCAGAAACGTGAGTTTAGTGCCATCATCCACTTTCTGAGGAAAGGATATGCACCTGAAGGAATGATAACTAGAAGAAACACTTGGTCATTAGAGCTGCTGATTATACATTAACCACGGGACATTTAAATAAGTTGGGTGTAGATGAGGTATTGCATCGTTGTGCCTTTAACCATGAACGACCTTGGGTTATGAGTGAAGCACATGCTGGTATTGTAGGAGGACACTATGTAGGGAAAGCGACAGTACACAATATATTGCAGGAAGGATTATGGTGGCCAACCATACACATGGATACTAAAAGCTTATGCAAGTGCTATGATATTTTCCAATGGTCAAGAAAACCATCGCACTGCGACGAGATGCCACTTGCCCCACAGAGAACCCTTCAAGCATTTGACAAGTGGGAAGTTGATTTTGTTGGACCAATTAGCCTTCCAGGGAAGAGAACTGGTGTGCGCTATATTATTACTGTGACATACTACTTGACCAGATGGGATGAAGTTTAGCCTGTTAAATATTGTACCACTGCAGCCACGACTAATTTTATGTTTGAAAATGCTATCACCGGATTTGGTTATCCAAAGATACTACTAAGTGACCAAGGTACACATTTTGTTAAAAAAATAATTGTTGAGATGACTGCAGAATTTCAGATCCAACATAAGAAG
Source organism: Pseudotsuga menziesii (assembly GCA_001517045.1). Classification (NCBI taxonomy): domain Eukaryota; kingdom Viridiplantae; phylum Streptophyta; class Pinopsida; order Pinales; family Pinaceae; genus Pseudotsuga; species Pseudotsuga menziesii. The sequence continues at coordinate 268,484 of LPNX010316138.1, read as the reverse complement.
ATGACTCCCTATCACCCTCAGGCGAATGGGACGATCAAATATTTCAACAAGATTTTGGAAAATGCATTGACCAAGGTATGCAATGTGCACCAAGATGATTGGGATCAGAAAATATCAGTTGTGCTATGGGAATATTGTACAACCTGCAAGGGACTAACAAGGCACACCCCATTCAAACTAGTATATGGACAAGAAGTTGTTATGCCAATGGAGTACATTGTACCAAGTTTTAGAATCGTTTCACTGAAGGAGATGGCTAACAGAGATGCTGTCAAGAAGAGGCTGACATAGCTAGTGCAAATGGAAGAAGAACGCTTCGTCACAGGATTCCATCATACAGTTGAGAAGCAGTGATAGAAAACATGGCATGATCGCCACATTGGATTTAATCCTTTCGAAGTGGGAGGACTTATGTTGTTGTATGACAACAAATATTTTAAACACCCAAGCAAGTTAAAGACGCATTGGCTAGGGCACTATGTGGTCGCACACATCACTGACGTGGGCGTAGTAAAACTTCAGAAGCTAGACGGTACCTATGTCGCAGGTATGGTGAATGGAAGTCACCTTAAACCATACTATGATTATCATAACATCTCGGGTTAGAATCACGCTGCGCGATAGAAAAAAAATGGGGAAGAAGGTTCGAATGAAGTAAACATTGCTTTGACACATGACGATGATGGAACAAGTGCAACATGTAGGAGAATGGCAGTATAGTGCACAGAAAAACAAAAAGGGGGAAAGTTCTGCAAAAAGAAGAAATGACAAGATGGCCGACATTAAAGTGCAGATATCCAAAATGTGCCAAAATGGGGGCAACCCATAGTGGGTAACAATGTGCCAAAATGTGCCTTCATCACCAAGTCTACCAGAAGCCTTTAGCCTTTTGCCTTGAACCTTAAGCCGTTAGACAGAAGCCAAGTCCAACAATTTATTTTACTATTGATTTATCAACGAACCACCTAGTTCGGTCAAGGCGAGTTTAAATATATAACGAAACATAGGGAAGATGGTTAAGATTAAGATATGATGGATTACAATATATAACAAAACATAGGGAAGATTACAATTCATATGATGGATTAAGAAATCAAGAACCTCAAAATTTCAAGAAAAATTCTAAGAGTTATTCATTTCATTCTATTTCATAAGATCATATAGCATATGTCAGGATTTAACCCTACAGAAATGATCATAAATGAATCTTTTGCAATGGGGATTTACAAGGCAACAAACACAAGAAGTTAAAACAATAGTAGAACACCTCAAACAACCACATAAACTTCAGCCTTCTGACCTTCAGTTGGACAGCTCTGTAATCAAAACCAACGATTTTACCCCATTTACCATCACAAAGTTTTAGATACTACATAAACTCCACAAAGTTTTAAATCGCAAGTGGCTATGAACATCAAAATACACGTACATGTACATCTACATAGAAAACTATAGACATCAACCGGTACATTCATTATTGTACCCATACATATTGCCCCAACTCACTTCAAGTTTCCAAATTTCTCAATTTTTATTGGCAGTACTCTTTATGAGCCTCTCATGGAGAACATAAGACGTAAAAGCTTTTCCTTATTTTAATATTTGGTTAACAATTATTTTAATTCTTTGAAGCATCAATTTCAGAAACAAATTGTAGATCTATATTCACTCATAAGAATACACAGATTGAAAAAAAATGCTCAAAACAGAGATCATACAGTCAAAATATTGCAGATCAGAAATTGGCTATTTTTAGGGTTTACTGTTACAGGCACGACTCTAATCTCAGTATTCCAGAGCATATGACTTTTGACAAACTGCATAATAGATTGAAACTAGGCCAACACCAATTTAAAGAGTGCTTTTGAGACATAAATTTGACATATTATATGTTATATTTCTGAGCAATATTACATGAGTTACAAAGTTCTACAGTTGTACATTTTCAACCTAAAACCCCAAGAAAAATAGGAAATCATATTGGGTTTATCTTTGATTTTTGTATAAAACCCTAGGATGGCATATTCAAAAGACACAATGGAGCCATTTTCATATCTATGTGATAAATATGTTGTTTTTAATTATATAATTGGAAAAAATAGAGAAGTTGATGAATGGTTTGATTTAGAAAAGACTGTGATTAACAGTATGCAGGAAACATTTAGTTATCTGAAGAAAATTATTTCTATTTTTATTTGTTGAATATACTCTATGATTAATCTCCATATAAATAGGATTTAGGAAAGGCAAGGATGATCCCTCAACTTCTTTTTCATGAAGCTTGTCCTCTCTATAATGCAAAATGTAACAGATGGGTAGGAATCTATTGAAGGCAATCATCAGAAGATGGTGAAAATAGTCTTCCGTTTGAGTCTTCCTTGGGGGTAATCTCCAGCCTGAACACCATCCTTTTACATCTTACAAGGATGAAGTTTCTCACCATATGATTATGACAGTGTTATTTGAGCCTTACTTGAACCCATATGATCCCCTCCAGAGTTTTTTCAGCAAAAGAAAATGAATTCAATTTTTCAAGGAAGATCAACTTCCAATATTTCCTCCATTTGAATGGGTATTCATAATCATCTTCAAGAAAAGGGGAAAAGAAGCACAAAAATAAATCACATGGTCGGGTTGCTTTTGGTCCTCAAGCTTTCGGGACAAAACTTGACAAGGGGAAGGGGATGTTGTGTTCCTAAACAACATTTTTGTAGAGGAATAAATCTTTATGAGTTGTTTTTTATTCAATCTTGTAATTTTGTAATGACTTTGTACAAGGTCATTTATGTTAAATAAGGCCACTCACTATGCAAGCATTGAATAACTGATTAGTAACAGGATTTGAAATAGCTTTGGGAACGATGCTTAATTAAGAGGGAGAGCATGTTGTGTACTACATACAATATATTTTGTAAATGAGTTATTTTGCTTGTAAGCTCAGTAAATGCCCTATCCTTAATTTGTGCTTACTCATAAGAATGACTTACCTTTGAGTGGATAGGAATTAGTTATATGCATTAATGACACACCACTTTGTTAGTAGAAAGGTGATATTCTGAGTCCTGACACTTGTATTAAAAGGGGTCTCTCCCCTCACTTGTAATTATTAATTGATGAGTTATATAACCAATACAAACATATTACTCATTTGAGTTTTATAATATTATTACATTGAGATGTCTTCCTCCATCTTTTAGGAATTTTGGATGCATTCCAACCCTAGATGTGCAGGTGTCCCAAAATATTTGTTCTTTACCTCATTATTGTTATTCCACGTCTTATCAGTACTTGGTATAGTGTAGTGTCCATTTTGGTTACAGGGACATTGCAATCATAAGAACATCTTTTTTGATGAATAAAATGTACGGAAAAAAGTTAGACGCATATAGAAAACACCCTTCAATCCAATAATATCGATTAAAAGATTGAACTGAAGTAGAGTATGGGCTACCCATTAAGACTTTATATGAATATGGTAATAAGATAATTTTAAGAATGTCCAATGAATGACCAGAAAGTTAATCAATGGGTCTCAAAAATATAGCCAGCATAAATTACTAATTACACAAAAGCAGCTAATTCTTGAAACATATAGGACACAGACAAGAAGGTTTAGGATTAAAACAAGTCAAATAGTGTGCCTTTAGAAGGAGGAGTTTGGCTTTCACTAGATGTTTCTGAAGGATAAAGCAGGATTGATCACATTTATTTATTTTCAGAAAATGCAAAGAACTTGGACAAAATACTTTATCCCAAACCATTTTCCCTTTTGAATTAGAAGTATGTAACATACCTCTCCTGAGGCAATATGCTAGAGAAACTTATCTTCAAATTATCTACAAAGTTCTAGTGCAATGGCATGAGTTCCTTCAGCATT